>APFE030911978.1:46335-63634 GCA_000404065.3 Pinus taeda | reverse complement strand
CCAAAGGTCAAGTGGGTGAGGAGGAAGTCAAAGAGCCATTGAGTAAGCAGAAACGAATGGACAAAGGCATGAGAATGTATAAAACAGTAAAAATAGAGAACTGTTGTAGCTGTTGGTGTGGTGAAGAACCAGAGTGTGAGGTAGTAGAAGCAGCAAAGGCTGTAGAGGCAGTAGAAGCAGTAGAGGCAGGAGAGCAGGAGTGAGACAACCTCAGCTGAATAGTGTGTAGTAGCATACCTGTTTATACCAAGGTTGGGTTGGAGCCTCAGAACTAAACTGGACTGAAGTCATTGGGGGTAGGTGCTCCTAAGTGCAGAACCACTACAAAACAGAGTTGGTGCTTTGGAGGTTGGAGCCTCACTGAAGTCCAAGTTGGAGCTTGGCAACTATTCACAATTAGATTTATACTTATATTGTATTTATTTCATTGCACTGTCTTGAGTTTTAATAAAATCATTAATTTCAGCTGTTGATTTCTGTGTTCTGTGTATACATACACATATCTATATATGTTGTTGGCAATCACTAGAACAATTAAAAATAAATAAATAATAAGAAATACTGATTCACCCCCCTCTCAGTATTTCCAACAATTGGTATTAGAGCAGGCTTCTTCATATTAGCCTAACAGCTTAAAGAAGGATCCGCAGCCATGATGAGAAATCACAAAGCATCAGGAAGACCTCCTTTGTTCGATGGCACTAACTTTGGTTTCTGGAAGAAAAGAATGACCTACAACTTAATGTCCCTTGGACCCGAAGTCTGGCACCTTGTTCAAAATGAATACAAAACGACTACCACTCTTCCAACAGACCAAGACGAGAGGAAAGCCTACATCGCAAATTCAAAGGCCATGAACTCCATCACTAGTGGAATCACTGATTCTGAGTTTACAAAAATCATGCACTGTATATCTGCCAAAGAAATGTGGGAGAAGCTAGTTAGCTTGTACAATGGAGACTCAAAAGTAAAAAAGGCAAAGCTTCAAACTCACCGAAGACAATTTGAAAGTTTGAGGATGGAAGATGAATAAGACATTGCAGCATACCTCCTCTGAGTAGCTGAAGTGGTAAATTCCCTGAAAGGATTGGACTAAAAAGTTGAAGAAAGTACCATTGTTCAAAAGGTATTAAGGTATCTTCCAGACAGATTTGACTCCGAAATAAGCGCTATAGAAGAAGCAAAGGATCTAGATACCCTCAAAATGGATGAACTCCATGGAATTCTCACTGCCTATGAAATGAGGAAAGGTGGCCCAAGCTCCAAAGATGCAGCGTTCAAGGCCTCAAAGTCAAAGAAGGGGAAAGAAAGGAATGACTATAGTGATGAGTCTGATGTGGAATCCGAATTGGCTCAATTTGTACGAAAGCTGAAGAGAGGATCTAAGCTTAAAGGCAAGTATCCTCTTATCTATTTTAAATGTGGTAAAATAGGTCATTATGCAGCAAAATGTCCTCATAAACATGACAATGATGATGAAGGAAATTCTAAAAGAATGGCACATAAAAAGAAAGGGTTCAATAAGAAAAACTTCCTCTCCAAGCAAGATGAGTCTGATGAGGATGAGTTTATGGTCATCAAAAAGAAATCAGATGAGGAAAGTGATTATGATGGAAGCCAAGAAGCATTATTCATGGCACTCGCAGATGATGATGACTCAGGGCTGGAAGGAAACATAGATGAACTGTTAATAAGTGCCATTGAAGAAAATGAGAAACTATGGAACAAAATCATTTCTCTCAAAGTGGAAAACAAGGAAATAAGAATGAGAGAAGATCTATTGGAAACAAAGCTTAAAGAAAAAGAAGAGACTTGTGAAGAATGTGAGGCTGAAATAGTGTCTCTGAGAAAGGAGTTGGAGCAAATTAAAAAAGGCTGTAAAAGCTCTCAAATACTTGAGACTATTCTGAAAAATCAAAAACCTCAACATGACAAGTCTGGAATAGGTTTCAAAGGAGAATCCTCAAGCACTAAGAATAGTGTGAAAAGCTATGCCAATGCACTTTCCTGCAATCCAAAAGATGAAAAAATATGCTATTAAAAGTGCATCCCAGACCCCAAGAATGAAGTGAGAGAATTACTCCAAAGAACAATGTGGAGTCGAGTCATGGACACTATAGCAAATAAAAAACTGTACTCCACCAAGGGCCCATCGCAAATCCGAAGAACGAGGGAGGAGTAATTCCCAGGATGGAAATCGACTCAAATCGTGGTTGCTTCAACAAGTACAAAACCATCTTTCTTGGACACTTCTTTCACTGTAAAAACTTCGGTCATCAAGCCAGACATTGTATGGCTCACAGAAGTGAAAAGACAAATCTAAAGGACCGAATACTCAACTCATATGCCCCCAAAAGGTAGGGATCAATCAAAACGTTCAATCCATTTGATCCCTTGACCAAATTTGATCTTATTTGCTCTTTCTGCTACAATAATGGACACTATGAACAAGACTGCCCACTCAAAGGGAGAAAGACGAGTAGCAAGAACCCCAGCATGGACAAATGCGGCCTGGCTCTATATGCTCAAAATAATGAAAACCAGTGGTTTGTAGATAGTGGGTGCTCCAGACACATGACAGGGGACAGAAGGAATTTTGTATCACTGAGCAAAAAGGAAGGGAATGTGTCCTTTGGAAGCGGATCAGGCAGAATTGCAGGAAGAGGAATAGTTACTCTGATCAATGGAAAAGGAAAAGCTCAAGATGCTCTGCTAGTTGACGGACTCAAACACAACCTCATGAGTGTCAGCCAAATTTGTGATCAAGGACATAAGGTTGTTTTCAGCACCAAAGACTGTGAAATAAGGAACTCTGCCTCAGGGAAAATTGTGGCAAAAGAGGTGAGAACACCAGACAACATTCACATACTAAACAAGATTCAAGAAAATAAATGCTATGTGAGTCAGACAGATGAGAGTTGGCTGTGGCACAAGTGACCTAGACATACAAGCTTCGAAAATCTGATCAATATCAGCAAGATCAAAGCTGTACGAGACATCCCAAAGCTATTCAAACCAATTCAGGGAGTATGTGGTCCTTGTCAACATGGAAAGCAGACCAGAACCAACCACAAGACAAAGGAACACTATACATCGAAGCCCTTGGAGATCATCCATGCTGATGTGTGTGGGCCAACTAGAAATCAAGCACTCCAAGGAGAAAGGTACTTAATTTTATTTGTTGATGATTATACTAGAATGATGTAGATATATTTCATAAAGTATAAATCTGAAACTTTTGAGTGTTTTAAGAATCTAAAAGCCCTTGTAGAAAATGAAAAAGATTCAAAAATTAAGTGCCCAGAACAGACAGAGAGGAGAATTCACATCAAACGAGTTTGTGTTCTTTTAACTTCATGGAATTAAAGAGAATTCTCGGCTGCCAAAACACCTCAGCAAAATGGGGTAGTTGAAAGAAGAAACCAAACAGTCCAAGAAATGGCAAGAACTATGCTATTAGCAGTAGACTTACAGCCTAGATTCTGGAGAGAAGCAGTAGGGACAGCTGTCTATACACTGAATCGAACTCAATTAAGACCAAATTGTGAAAAAACTCCTTATGAGCTATGGAATGAAAGACCTGCTTCGGTGAAGTATTTCAATATTTTTGGAAGCAAGTGCTTCATAAAAATAAATGATGGTTCACCAGGAAAGTTTGATTCTCGGGTTGATGAAGGGATATTTCTTGGATACTCTACACGGAGCAAGGCTTACAAGTGCTATAATTATCGACTGAAGAAAATAGTGGAAAGCATTGATGTAAAGGTTGATGAAGAATTTCCAGTAAAGGAAATTGAAGAACATGAAGATGACTTTCTCCTTGAAGAAGAAGAACCTAAAGAAGAAGAGATAGATGAGGAAGAAGAAGAAGAGAAAAGAGAACCACCTCATACCCCTTCAAAGATGAAGTATGACGAAAGATATCATCCAGAAGAACAGATCATTGGCAATAGAGATGAAGGTGTGCAGACCCGAAGAAGGATAACAACCTCACCCAAGAGAAAAGTCATTGCCCTCCTATCTATGATAGAACCAGAAACATTTGTAGAAGCAAGTAAGGATCCTCATTGGGTAAAAGACATGGAAGAAGAAATGTCCCAAATTGAGAAGAACAAGATAGGGGAGCTGGTACCTCGTCCAAAGGACAAAAACATAATAGGAACCAAATGGGTGTTCAAAATTAAAATAAAGGAGGAAGGACAGGTTATCAGAAACAAGGCAAGACTTGTCTGCAAAGGCTATTCACAAATTGAAGGAATTGACTTTGAAGAGACATTTGCACCAGTGGCCCGTATGGAAGCTATCAGGATGTTCTTAGCATTTTCTTGCTCAAAAGGATTCAAAATCTATCAAATGGACGTGAAATTAACATTTCTAAATGGGGGACTCAAAGAGTAAGTCTACATGGAGCAACCAGAAAGTTATGATCTCACAGAAGGAAAGGACCTAGTCTGTAAGTTGAAAAAGGCTTTAAATGGATTGAAACAAGCTCCTAGAGCTTGGTATGCAAGATTGGATCACTACCTACAACAACAAGGCTTCAAAAAGGGAGTGGCTGGAAGTAATCTATACAAAAAGACAGATCAAGGTAAGTTACTAGCTGCTCTTGTTTATGTCGATGATCTGATTTTTGCTAGTAATAATGATGAAATGAGCCATGAAATTTCTCAAAACATGTCAAAAGAGTTTGAGATGTCAATGATAGGAGAGTTGTCCCACTTACTTGGACTTCAAATATCTCAAACCAGAGCAGGATTGTGTATATCTCAAACCAAATATCTAAAAGACATGCTCAAAAAATATGGAATGGAGGACTGTGCACCCATGAGCACACCTATGACCACAAACTGCAAACTGAGGAAAGATGATTACTCCCCTCTAGTGGATGCAACTCATTACAGGTCAATGATCGGAGCCCTTCTATACTTAACAACTACACGACCAGACATAATGCAAGTAGTAGGAATGGTGGGAAGATTTCAATATGCTCCCAAACAATCCCATTTATTACCTGTGAAAAGAATTCTTAGATATCTGAAGGGAACTTCTGATTTCGGTCTTTGGTACCCAAAGAAATCAACACTGACTGTAACTGCATACACTGATGCTGATTGGGCTGGAAGTATAGATTATCGGAAAAGTACTAGTGGAAATGCATTCTTCCTAGGAGACTGTTTGGTATCCTGGCTCAGCAAAAAACAATCATCCATATCATTATCCACAGCCGAAGCCGAGAATATTGCTGCAGCAGACTGTTGTACTCAGATACTATGGATGAAGGAAGTTCTAAAATATCTCGACATATGTACAGATCAACCAATTACCGTCTATTGTGACAAAACAAGTGCTATCACTCTCAGCAAAAATCTAGTGATGCACTCAAGAACCAAACACATACCAATCAAGTATCATTTCCTCCGTGAGCAAGTAGCTGAACAAAACATTGTCTTGGAATATATTAGTACTAAGGAGCAGATAGCTGATATTTTCACAAAACCTCTTCCTCGAGAAGTATTCGAACATCTGCGTCAAAAGATGGAGGTTATTTCTTTATCATTACTCAAGTTCATTCATAAAGATGTAGTAGGACAGGGGGAGTCTGTATGCATTCCTTTTCCATTGATGTGAAAGGGGGAGAGAGCAGAAGAATATTGCCATCAATAACAAAGGGGGAGATTGTTGGACACAAATTGTCATTCATGTCAATATGGCAATATTCAAGGAAGGAGACAGAGCCAAAGAAGAAGAGCGCACAGATCCATCGGAGCCAAGAGGAGCAGAGGTAGTTAAGCGTTGTATGAAGTTGCTGGTGAACACTGGTGAAGGCTGTTGCAGCTGTTGAATGCTGTTGAAAAAGTTGGAGAAAAGTTGTTGAAACACCAATTTCTCCATTGCTGAAACACCAACACTTGGAAAAAAGTTGCTCAAACACCAATTTCTCCGTTGCTGAAACACCAATTTCTCCATTGCTGAAACACCAATTTCTCCATTGTTGAAACATCAATTTCTCCATTGCTGAAACACCAACCTTTTCCGCGACGACATTATATTTTCAGCACATCAATCGAAGGTAAACATGAGGAAGCTAAAGTGAATGGAGGAGGGAAGCCAGAAGGTCGAGCGAGTGTTGAGGAAGCCGAATCTCAAGTGAGTGAGGAGGAAGTCAAAGAGCCATTGAGTAAGTGGAAACGAATGGACAAAGGCATGAGAATGTATAAAAAAGTAAAAACAGAGAACTATTATAGTTGTTGGTGTGGTGAAGAACCAGAGTGTGAGGTAGTAGAAGCAGCAGAGGCTGTAAAGGCAGTAGAAACAGTAGAGGCAGGAGAGCAGGAGTGAGACAACCTCAGCTGAATAGTGTGCAACAACATACCTATTTATACCAAGGTTGGGTTGGAGCCCAAGAGGTTGGAGCCTCAGAACTGAACTGGACTGAAGTCATTAGGGGTAGGTGCTCCTAAGTGAAGAACCACTACAAAACAGAGTTGGTGCTCTGGAGGTTGGAGCCTCACTGAAGTCCAAGTTGGAGCTTGGCAACTATTCACAATCAGATTTATACTTATATTGTATTTATTTCATTGCACTGTCTTGAGTTTTAATAAAATCATTAATTTCATCTGTTGATTTCTGTGTTCTGTGTATACATACACATATCTATATATGTTGTTTGCAATCACTAGAACAATTAAAAAAAATAAAAAAATAATAAGAAATACTGATTCACCCCCCTCTTAGTATTTCCAACACTATGGTATGGTGGTCCATCAGTTCCTCTTCGATAGCAGCCACTTACTGAAACCCTTTCAGGAGCTGGTTCTTCTCCCAAACCTTCTACTTGGTCATCTGGTTTATCTACATCTACTGTTCAGAACATGACTACCATGCCTAAAGCGCTTATGACATCAGACCAACAAATTCACATGGTTTCTGGTAATTCAAGTAACCCTGACTAGTGTTTATTGCCCACTTGGGGGCAACTAGCTTATCCTCCACCTGGAGGACAACCTATTGCTGGGGGTCAACCTTTTTGCAGAACTTATGGTCAGATACCTCAACACAGTGTTCCGTTGGATAAAAAATATGCTCAAAAATGAAAGTTGTTGGAATGGCGCAAAAATGGAACGATGAGATAGATCTCATCGTTCTGAATCGAATGCAACTCGTTTCATGGAAAACATACATCGTATGCTCCCATAAACGAGTTCTGATTGATTTTGGAAACAACTAAATTATAAAAGAAAGGAGTGTGCAGGTTGCCTAATCAACAACCTGTACAACTGACTGGGCCTGGTGACTTGGTAGGGTGATTGGGTTCCAGGGGAAAATATCAGAGCGACAAGTGTCAGTTTTCTATTGGTTGCAGGGTGGTCAAATTCTATTGGAGGTTGACTTTGTTTGAGGTGGACCAACCACATGTTTCCACGTGGACCAACTAGAGGTTGCCATGTGGCACCTCTGTGGCCACCAAAATTTTCTTAAGGTCGAATTACAACTCCAAGGATTTGAATCCAGGACCTATTTCACACAAACTGCGAGCCTCACCAATGAGCCACCATATGTTTCTTGTGATATGGGTTGGGCCACATATATTTAATGTGAAGGAGTGATGCATTTGGCATGGGAGGTCGGGCTAGGCCCTAGCCCTTGGCCACCCCAGCACCACGAGACTGTGGGTGGGGGGGGGGGGCAAGGGTTAGGCCTTACCCCAGCCCCATGAACACACTGTGACTGTTAACACTGCAACCCATAACCTATGACCCTAACCAGCAACAGAACTGTTGCCATGTGATAGGTTCGTGACCGCTAGCCATGACCGTCGAGTGGAGGAGGTAAAGGGGGTTAGTCCCAAGTCCCATGGGGACCATATGTATAGGTGCACATGAAAACAGGGCTAGCACAAGGGGGTCCAGCCCTAGGTTCTATGTAAAATCACTTGATCAAGGGCGCAGGAGGAATAGGGGCTAGACATAACCCCCAAATTTCGGCACCCGACCCGATCACATGACCTCCAGGTGGCGAAAAGTTTGGGGACTGGGGTCTTGAAGGCACCCTATCCATCCTACAATTTTTCCCATTGAGCGGGAATGTGCCAGGTTTAACGGGTAGTTTCTGGTCTTTTTGGGAGTGGAAAGAGGTTAGAAAACCATTTTTTATAGTTCTGAAGCCATTGGAGCTATTATTGAAGCCATTTGAACACTGCAACATGATGTATTCACTATTTTTATGAGCATAATGATGTAGGCCCAAACATTGGAAGCTGGACTAGGAGATGTAGCCCAGGAGGGGTGAACTCCTTCATCACTTGTTGTTTTCTGTCTGTTATGGTGGTATTGTCTGTAATATTATGCAATTTCTGAAGTTTAAATTCATGTTTATGTGTTTATGAATTTGACATAAGAGTCTTAAAAACTCGAATTTAATTACTTGCAATTTTACATTAACCTCAAGAAATTTCATATACATATCAAGTTTGGTATCAGAGCTTCGATTCTTTGTTACTGTGAGGATTTAATTGTTTGAAATTGTTTTTGATGCTTACAAGGTTGAAAATCAAGAGAGGAGAAGGAAAGCTTGTGGGTGCAGGTTCTCAAGTTGGGACAAGGACAAGGAGAGTACATTTGCCACAATCTCCACCACAAATTTCACCTCAAGTTGTACCTGAAGCTTCAATAAGCATGTCACATGAAGGAGGACTTGATAATATGTCAAAGGACGAGAATTGTTTCAAAGAAGCTGTCTTTGACATGATCCGTATGGTGAAAGTTCTCTATGAAGAGAGAAACACAAGATTACAAGGTGATATCTCCAAGCCTCCAAAGGGAGAGGGTTCTTTAGGAGGAAAAGGAGGAGATGAGGAAAAGCCTCCTAAAGGGAATGTAGGTAAATCACCACCTTCTCCACCTTCATCTTCATCTTCACTATCATCTTCATGCTCTTCCACAACTAACCCTTCCCAAACACCTCCACAATCTCCAAATGGATATGGTAAAACTCCCTTATTGAAACTTGATATTAAATTTGAATTGCCTATGTATAACAGTGAGGTTAATGCTGAAAGACTAGATAATTGGCTTCATCAACTTGAATTATATTGCAATATTGAAAACATCAAGGATGATGAAACAAAGATTCAATTGGTTTCATTAAGGTTAGAGTGCAACAATGATTTGTGGGGAAGCCAAAACACAAGAGGATATGAAAAAGCATGGTAAGGTCTCAAAAATCTTGGATTGATTTTATTGCTGCACTTAGAAGACAAATTTTTCCATTAGCTTATATGCAAAAGGCTATTATGGTTTGGCATAATTTTAGGTAATTAAAAGGACAAAGTGTAGAAAACTATACTCACGAGTTTAGGAGAAGAGCACTAGTATTGGGTGTAGATTTTAAATCTCAAGAAACTTTGTTAAAATACATTGGAGGTTTACATACTTATCTAAGGCACACTATTATTATGTTTAATCCCACAAATTTAGATGAGGTTTGTGTTCAAGCCACACATCTAGAAGCAAGAGGGAAAAACATTTTAGATGAGAAAAGTGATAGTTCCCTTGAAATTGGAGAAAAAGGAAAGGGTAAGTTTAAGGGGAAAGGGAAGAAGAATGCTCCTATTAAAATGGAAAAAGGAAAAATCACATGCAAACATTGTTTGAAAAATGGCCATGATGAAGATCATTGCTGGAAACTCCATCTAGAAATGAGACCCAACAAACTTAAAAACAAAGAGAAGGAGAAAACAACTGCAATTATAGAACATGACTTAGTTTTTTATTCAGGAGATGAAACCAAGATTACAACGATGGTTTTGAAAGGTAAGAACATAGCAAGCACTAGTTCTTCAAGTTGTTCCAATGATACTCAAAATGATGAAACAATAATTGAACTTTTCGATGTTAGAATTGTTTCAAAGCATACCAAAATTAACACTCTTTTTTATAGTGGCTCTCAATCCAATCTCATCTATGAAAACATTGTCAAAAGTTTGAAATTGGAAATTATTCAACATCATAGGCCCTATCCTTTAGGTTGGGTGTGTGACAATGCACAATTGCAAGTAACTAGAAAGTGTAAATTGAAATTTTCCATTACTGCAAATTTCATAGATGAGGTAGGGCTTGATGTAGTGCCTTTTAGATATATGTGGTATAGTTTTGGGAAGCCCATTCCTTTATGACAAGAAATAATTTTTTCATCGCCATGAGAATAAATATCACTTATTCAAGAATGGAATTGGGTACATAGTTAGAGCACATCATGAGAATATGAGTTTGTCTCTTATGCATGCTCAACAAATGATGAGAATTGTAGATGGAAGTCAAAATTTTGCTTTGTTAATGTTCAAGCATCAAAATGTTGTGAATGAGGCATTTCAGGGAAATGCATCATATGAAAAATATGATTTCATTAAGGTTGCTAATGGTTGTAATAAGTTTTTTCAGGGTTTTAACATGTTGCCTCCTAAAAGAGGTAAACCAGATGAGGAAAATTTTTAGCATCATACATTATGGTTGAACAATGATGGGAACAAGATGTTAGTGATAAAGAGTGCAAAGGTCAAAGAGCAAGTGCCAAACCAATTTTACAAAGAAGGCATAGGTTCCACAAGTTCTTCTTGGGGATGTCAAAATGGTGCATTGCAATGGCGAAAACACTTGGTCAAGAGTCGAGCTAAGTACAAGGCAAGACAAGCTAAACATCGTCATGTCGAGAGTGTTCGAGGTGAGAAGAATTTCAAGTTGATTAAGTTTCCTTTGATTGACGACTGAGGAAGGAATATGTTTGTTCCTTCAAGGGAAATTTGTTGTTTTGCAAATTTTGGGAAATTGTAGCAAGATGGTATCTACAACAACACGATAGGGTCTCCAGAATCAAGGAAAAAGATTAGTTTTCATAAAAAGCTGAAATTGATGAATTTAGGAAAATACTAGTGGATTGAGACTGGAAGGGTGAGGGGGATGTACCCTCATCTAAGTTTTCATTAATAAAGAGCTTTTGGGGTCCAAAATATTCTAGTGGGGAGGAGTGATCCATTGGATAAAAAATATGCTAAAAATGAAAGTGGTTGGAATGGCTCGAAAATGGAACGACTCGATAGAGCTCGTCGTTTTGAATTCGACACAACTCGTTTCACATAAAAGAGATGTTGTATGCTCCCAGAAACAAGCTCTAATTGGTTTTGGAAACAACTAAATTTAAAAAAAGGGCAGTGTGCAGGCTAGCTAGTCAACAGTTAGTATAGCTGACTGGCCTGTTGATTTGGTAGGGTTAATGAACTCTAGGGGCCAATATCAGTGTGACAAGTGTCATCTTTATATTAGCTGCAGGGTGGTCAAATTCTATTGGAGGTTGACTTTGTTTGAGGTGGACCAACCACAAGTTGCCATGTGGCCCAACTAGAGGCTGCCATGTGGCACCTTGGTGGCCAAAAAAATTTGGTTAAGGTCGAATTACAACTCCGGGAATTTCAAAACATGACCTATTTGATACAAACTGTGGGCCTCATCACAGAGCCACCATATGTTTCTTGTGATATGGGTTGGGATGCATATATTTAATGTGAAGGAGTGGCGCATTTGGCATGGGGGGTCAGGCTAGGCCCTACCCCTTGGCCACCCCAGCGCCACAGGACCATGGGTAGGGGGCTAAGGGCTAGGCCCTAGCCTAGCTCCATGAACACACCATGATTGTTAACACCGTAGCCCTAAACCCATGGCCCGAACTGCCAATAGAACCACTGCCATGTGACATGTTTGTGATCGCTAGCCATGACCGCCGAGCAGAGGAGGTAAAGGGGCCCGACCCTAGATCCCATGGGGACCATACAACCAGGTGCGTGTGGAAACAGGGCTAGTGTAAGGGGGGCTAGCCTTAGGATCTATGTGAAATCATGTGACCGAGGGCACAGGAGGAGCAAGGGCTAAAGAGAGCCCCCGAAATTCGGCACTCAACCTGGTCACATGACCTCCATGTGGCCGAAATTTTTGGGACTGGGGGCTTAAAGGCACCCTTATCCGTCCTACAATTTCACCCACTGAGCGGGAATCATGCCAGGTTTAACAGGCAGTTCCGTGTTTGGGAAGCTCGAGCTAGGTTTTGGCCGAATTGTAGGGCGATTATCTACAAAACTTGGGAAAAGGAGGAAAGAGGCATAAATTTCTCAGTTTTTGGTCTTTTTAGGAGCAGAAATAAGCCAGACAAAGTTTTTTGATAGTTATAAAGCCATTGGAACCTTTATTGAAGCATTTGAGCACTATAACTTGATTTAATCACTATTTTTATTAGCATACTGATATAGGCCCAAGCATTGGAAGTTGGACTATGAGACTTAGTCCATGAGGAACGAACTCCTTCATCACTTGTTGTTTTGTGTTTACTGTTATGGTGGTATTGTTTGCAATATTTTGCAATTTGTGAAGTTTAAATTCATGTTTATGTGTTTATGAATTTGACATAAGAGACTTAAAAACTCAAATTTAATCACTCACAATTTTACATAAACCTCAAGCAGTTTCATATACAGATCACCCGGTCTAGGTCAACTCGTTGTAAATCAATCTCTACTTGGTACTCCTTATGTTGGGATGAACACTCTTTTGAATACTAGTTTTACTCAATAGTATGGTCCAGTTGCTCCATAAGTGCAACCTACTAGACAAACTGTTCCTCAAATACCTGTTAAGTATTGCCATACCTGTCCAACGGCCTGTTCAACGGATTCCTCAAACAGTTGTCGAACAACATGTCCAAGGAATTCATCAAACACCTATTCAAAGAGTTCACCATGGACACCTGTTTCGCAACCGGTTTCGATTTCTCCTCATACAACTATTCCTAGAGTATCACAAATGACCATTCCAATTACCCCTCAAATATCTGTTCCTCAGATTACTCAGGTAATACCGCAGGTTTCTTCTTATCAAAATGTTCCTACGATATAATCTATACCACATATTCTTATTGGGAAACTCATTGTAGGAACACTGTAAACACCTTTTCAAGGTCAAGCTTGCTAGGTTCCACCTTTTAAAGGACAATTTTTTCAAAATCCACCTTTTAAAGGACAATTTTTTCAAAATCCATCTTTCTAAGCTCAAACTTTCCAAAAGCCACCTTTTCAAGGTTAATTTATTCAAAGCCAACTTGTTCAAAGTCAATTTGTTCAAGGTTAATCTTCACAAGTTCAACCTATACAGGGGCAATATTACTTAGGTGAAATGGGACAAGCTCAACCTTTTTAGAGTCAACCGTACCCCAATCATACTTAACAAGTCCCCGTTCAACCTCAACCCAAATTGGTTCACCCTGGTTACCCTAGTGGAATTCCAATTCTAACTACACAGGCTATTCCAGGATATCCTGGGTGTCCTCCTCTAGGGGTTCGTCTTAATCCGCAAGGTTATCAAACTTTATCGCAAGACCCTAATTGGTAGTTACCATTTATTGCAACCCTAGATTTACCATATTTATCCCAGTTAACCAACTATCCTATTTATTATTATTTTTATTGGCTGAGGATTCCTACCAAGTTACCGAGTGCCATCCCAAAATTTTAAGGAAAATCGGGAGAAGACCCATCCAATCATGGGATGAAATATCATCTTTGGTGTGCATTAAATTCTTTTAATCGATGATTCCATCTGTCTTCACCTTTTGCAACAAACTTTGATTGGTTCGACAACCAAATGGTACATTGAGCTACCTCACGCCTCTTTCCATAATGTTGGCTTATGGGGGCCTTACCCAGGTTCAGAGTTATTTAGCCAAACAAATCCCTACACTATTGTCCTTCCGGCATTAGCCCGCAAAGCACGGACTGAAGTCTCACCTGAAGCAGAATGGGGGCATGCTGGAACCAAGTTTTCGCACCCTCGAGATGTCTGAGATGTTGACTTAGTTCAATTAGATCTATCTTTGTGCACTTGTTACAACCTTTAATACCTTCATGATCTGTTACAATCATCTTTCGCGCAACCCTAAATAGGGGTTGTGTTATGAAACCAGCTCAAGAAAAGATAGAAAAGATAGATCAACGCCTTAGAATTCAGCCTCTTTGAGGGGGCAACCTCCTTTACATTACATAAATGAACAATTTTTGGATGATACAAATGACAAAACCTCCCTCCTTTCTATATATAGGAGTCTAAGGAGTCACAATATAAACCAGCCGACCTAATAATAATAATATAAAGCCACAAAAATAACAATAGAGGGATTCTATGGGGCACAGTAATAACAATATGGGGGCAATAGGGGCACAACAATATTAATAAGGGGTATAACTACAATAGTAATGGGGTAATCACTAGTATTATAGGACCCAACATGCCCCTCCTTCAAAAAAGTGTTGTCCTCAATGCTCGAGTAGTTCTGGATACTTCTGTATAAAATTCTCATCCTCCCATGTGGAATCTTCAGCGGATAAGATCTTCCACTTGATAAGATACTCCGAAATTGATCGATTTCGTAGCTGTCGAGTTCTTGTTTCTGTGACTGCTTCTGGTTCCAATATAATTTTTCCTTCCTCGTCAAGTTCTGGCAATAGTGTTTGAACTGGGAGCTTGTCGCCTATAACCTTCTTTAAACATGAAACATGGAAAACTGGGTGCAATCGAGAAGCTGCAGGAAGCTCCAATTTGTATGCCATAGTACCAATCTTTTGCAACCCCTTGTACGGACCATAATACTTTGGTGATAATTTATTATCCTTCTTAGCTTGCTTGAGGGACATTTGCTTATATGGTTGTAGCCGTAGGAATACCCAATCACCTACATCAAAACTTCTTTCACTGCGATGTTGATCTGCCTGTTGTTTCGTTTTATTCTGTGCCAACACGAGGTTATCCTTTAAGAGTTGGAGGACTTGTGTTGATGTTCGATGTGATGTTCCACTGCTTGAACCTTAGAATTTTCTCTTAAATATGATGTGATGGATGGTGGCTGATATCCATAGAGTGCCATAAATGGGGTCATTTTTGTTGTTGTATGGAAGGAAGTGTTATACCACCATTCAACCAGAGGCAACCATTTGACCCAATGTGTCTATTTATCAGATACAAAGTAGCGAAGATATCCTTCCAAACATTTGTTTACTATCTTAGTTTGCCCATCAGATTGAGGCTGATAAGATGAGCTATGAGAAAATTGAGTACCAAGACAAGAAAATAATTTTGTTCAAAAATTTCCAGTGAAGATGGTATCTCTGTCACTTACAATAATCTTTGGGTTTCCATGTAGCTTTTTAATTGTTTCCATAAGTGCAGTAGAAACTGCATTGGCTTTAAATTGATGTGATAATGCACAAAAGTGTGCATACTTGGTAAGTCTATAACCTACCACCATGACGACACTCTTTCCCTCAAACTTGGGTAAACCTGGGATAAAATCCATTGAAACCTCCTCCCAATGTCGGCCTGGAATGGATAAAGGTTTTAATAGACACGGGGTCTTAATTGTTTCAACTTTGTTTTGTTGGAAAACCAAACATTCTACGACAAAATTTTGAATATCCAATTTAAGGCCATCCCAAAAAAATTCTTTCTTAACCCTGTGGTAAGTTTTTAAAAATCTTGAGTGCCCTCCTAAGGGAGAAGTGTGCAATTCCATAAGAATCTTTTGTTTTAGCTGGGAATTCTTACAGAGGTATATGCGATCTTTGTACCATAACGAATCATTTTTCCAGCTAATTGTATCAAACGTACTGGAATCTTATTGTAATTTTCGAATAAGTGCCCACACTTCTTCATCATTCTTCCTTTCCTCCCTTGCTTCGTTTATCCAATCTGGTTGGATAATAGAAATGGCACACAACAATGCTTCCACATCCTCATCCTTTCTTGAGAGTGCATCTGCCACCACATTTTGCTTCCCTTTTTTGTAGATGATTTCAAAGTCATAACCCAACATCTTTGTGACCCACTTTTGTTGCTCTTCAGAGGATAATCTTTGTTCTAAAAAGTATTTAAGGCTATCATGATCCGTTTTTACCTTGAAGTGTCTTCCCATTAGGTAGGGTCGCCATTTCTTAAGTGCATGTAGTATTGCCAACATTTCCTTCTCATAAATAGCTTGGTGTAAATACTTTCCTTTGATTGGACGACTTTCAAAAGCAATGGGTCTTTCTTCTTGCATTAAAACAACACTAATTCCCATTTCCTGAAGCATCACATTCCACAATAAAGGTTTTTGTGAAGTCTGGTGTAGCTAAGACCGGTGCTTGGCACTTTGCCTCTTTAAGATGTTCAAAGGCCTTTGTTGCTTCCAGAGTCCATGAAAATGCATCTTTCTTCAATAATGTTGTTATAGGTGCTGCTATTCTTCCATAATTCTTAACAAACTTGTGATAATACCCTGTCAACCCAAGAAATCCTCGCAGATGCTTTATGGATGTGGGGATTTTCCATTCCTTAATGGCTTTAATTTTGCTAGGGTCTACCTTAACTCCTTCATGAGATACAATATGACCCAGATATTCCACCTCTTGGAATCCAAAGAAGCATTTGGATCTTTTTGCATATAATTGTTTCTCCTCCAATAGTTGTAGCACCCTGTCAACATGTTCAACATGATCCTTCCAAGACTTGCTGTAGATTAGTATATTATCAAAAAATACTAACACAAATTTTCTAAGGAATGGTTTGAAAATTGAATTCATCAAACCTTGAAATGTTGAAGGTGCATTGGTAAGGCCAAAAGGCATGACCAAAAATTCATAATGACCCTCATGAGTTCTAAATGGTGGTTTTGGAATGTCTTCAGTCTTCATTCTGATTTGATGATATCCTGAACGAAGATCCAACTTGGTGAAGTAAATTGATCCATGCAATTCATCCAGTAATTCATCAATGACAGGAATGGGAAACTTATCTTTAATAGTGAGCTTGTTGAGCTCCCTATAATATGGACACATGCGCCATGATCCATCCTTCTTGTGCACCAATACTACTGAGCAGAGAAAGAACTTTGACTCGGTTGAATTATACCAGCCTCTAGCATTTCTGCAACCATACGTTCAATTTCACTCTTTTGGACATAGGGATATCTGTACGGACTGATGTTTGGAGGAACACTTCCTGGAATTAGATGAATAGCATGATCATGATCACGCACAGGTGGGAGACCTTTAGGAGTCTCAAATACCTTGAAATGATTATCCAGGACTTTTTGGAGATCTGGAGAAATAGATGATTCCGATGTAGAAACATCTAGCGAACATAATTGTGCAATTACACCTTTTTGTTCCTTTTTTAGAAGCTTTGTCATACCATTAGAGCTGATTATCTTTCCTGGTTTCCCTGCAATA
>APFE030911978.1:1461-41793 GCA_000404065.3 Pinus taeda | reverse complement strand
ATATATAGGAGTCTAAGGAGTCACAATATAACCCAGCCGACGCCTAATAATAATATATAAACCACAAAAATAACAATAGAGGGATTCTATGGGGCACAGTAATAACAATATGGGTGCAATAGGGGCACAACAATATTAATAAGGGGTACAACTACCATAGTAATGGGGTAATCACTAGTATTATAGGGACCCAACAGGTTGAGATGCTTTCACGTTGCTAGGGTAGCGAACTGCACTAGTTTCCCAAACTACACCGCATATCTTACTTATCTTCTTAACATATCTTTGTTAATCTTCGCATAAACAGATATTCTATCTTGCATTCACTTAATTAATACAATTATACACATTCGTGCATCATGTAAGTATTAGAAGTGAATTTCATACCTAAGATAACAGATGCATAAAACAAGAAATAAATACACAGAATTGATATGAAACTTCTCTTTATTAATACTTCCAACTGTTACAGACTCGACTCGCCCTGCGCATTCAGCTACAGGGGTCTCCGCACTCAGTTGTAGACTACTAGGCCTCTGTGCACTCAGCTATAGACTACTAGGCCTCTGCGCACTCAACTGCAGACTACTAGGCCTCTGCGCACTCAGCTGCAGAGGCTTCTCCTACTCTACGACCCAAAACTAGACTTTACTCCACAGATATGACTCAACTCTTCATCCTTCTCCTGATTTCTTTAGATGCCTTAACCACTTAGAGCATTGCTCTATTTATACAATCCCATGGTCCGTGGACCATGGGTAGGTATCTACAACCGAATTACAATAATAAAATTAAGGCGGACAACCCTATGACTCTTTTACAAGCTACACGCTCCGTGCCCACAAAATGCGGAATCTTTACATTGAAGTTACAATTTTTGACCAAAATCTATGCTCTAAGCCCGAAAACTTCCCTTGGGGATCCCGCGCCCAACAGGCCTCCAACACAAACAACATGACTCGCCCTTGAGTCACTCTGTTGGCCCAAATATCTTTGCACGAAGACCTCCCAATTTTTCCTGGATCACTGCAAGATCGGCAACACACTGAGCGGCTGCCTATTGTACTTTCTCGGTGCGCTATTCAGAGATTGTTGCATAAGGGAAACCATCTGCATGGTCCCTTTTACTTCGACATATTTCTGTTGTAGCTCGCGTGCCTCTGTCTCTAGGCACTGTATGTTCGGGTCCTCCTGCAGGGTAGTGAGAACCTCGAACGACTGCTCAAATAGCTTTGTGTAGTTTGTCACTACTCTGTTAACCTCCGTTATTGCTGTTGTAAATGCGACGGTGTGCTGTTCCTTAACCTCTGGCGGAGTTGAAGGCTGCGCCTTCAATTGTAGTTCAGCTATCTAAAGGTTCAACTCCAGCTAAACTTTTCCCATTTCTTCCATTGCCTCGCACACACCTGCTGCTAATTTCCGGATGCACGCCTCCACTGGTTCTTTTGCTTGGATGTCCAACTCTGAGACCATTTGGTAGGCTTCCTCTACCACTTGCACGATTTGTCTGTTCTGCGCCACTACCTCGTTGTGCTACAGGCTTAGCTGTTCAATGTTGATGCACTACTCGGTAATGCCCTAGAGCACGTGACCCTCCCTGGTTCATAGTTCTGCAGTGATTCTATCATGTAGAACATAGAGCGTCTTCCGAGGGAGCACAACCACATTTAACCTGATTCCCTTCAACCCGCTAACCATAGGTGTTTCGGCCTCATTTTCTGTAACGAGTGCTCCATTTAGTAGCACTATGGTGTTGGTCATCCAGGTGTGCAACATTTCCTCGGCCGTGGACGTGCCTACTACGAGGTTGGTTGACACAGTGCCAGCCTGTGGAGTGTGCACCTATAACTCCTGTATCTGTGCTTGGAGGGCCCCCAACATAATCTGGTGTTCCTCCTCGAACTACTGGAGGGCCTCTACGGTGACATTCCTCACCGTCTCACCAATGTCATGTAGATCCCCCTCAGTGAGGGTGATCGGGTCGAACGAAGTCTTTGAAGCTTTCGACTTCTTTCATGGCCCTACCTTCTCCCTTAGGCGCGGGCGTTTTAGCTGAGTGGATGCTGTCTGTGGGTCTGTGCCACCTTTCTCTATCTTTGCCTCCGGCTTGGGCGAAGGCAACTTTTTTCCTTTATCGCGCGCTGCCTGGGCCTTAGTTTTTTCCGCTTTGTTTCTGTGCTTTTTTGCTAGCTACGCCATCCGCAGTTTCACCTCTTCCTTTTTCTGCTGCACGGTGGAATTCTCTGCTTCCACTGCGGAGCTGGCTGGAGAGCGCCACTCTGGTGGCCATGACTCAAGGACTGCGAAGATGACATCATCTATCACCAGATAGGGTAGTGCACGCCACATCTTTGTGGGGTCCTTCTGCGCCCTGATGTATACATGGTGGAAATCTGCCTTGAACTCTGCGAAGCTCTACAAGCTGTTGTAAACTGTGTGCAATAACTGCGGCTTGCGATTAATCCCCATTCTAATGTTCATCTCCATGAGCACCCATAATATTTTGTTGTTCCTTATCCTTTGTGCATCTTGGGTTGCCCACAACGAAGCGTACTTCGCTACCTCTTGAAGGTCCTACGCGATCGTCGGGAACTGGCTATCTTCGGGAAATTCCCATGACACCAGTACTATGGACAACAAAATCCACGCATAGTGAAAAGTTTTTCCCTGCTCCTGTGCCTCGTGACAGTTCTCAAGGAGCTCTCCACATAAGTAGTTTTCTGAATTGAACTGGACCCCTTCTGCGCATTGTGTTGCTAGTGCAACCACCGACATGGGCACCTCATCTGCACGATATTTTCGCATAACCTTTCCTGCCAATATCTGCATCACAACTTTGAATGTAGGATTGTTGATGCTGGAAATGGTGTACCCTCTCTTCTTCTTATCTAGCTTAAACTTCTTCTTCATGGCCTCCGCAATTTCCAAATCATCGCTCTTTCCCTCCGAGATGTTTGTTGGGTCCTCCCCTTTCAAGGGAGCCGGGTAATTCTGTGAATCAAATGGCCTATGATGGGAATAGGCTCCTCTAGCCACAAGAACCCATCATGCACCAGGCAGAGCAATTGCCTAATGACAAAAATGGTCATTGGGGCGCAATGGTAATGCGACACCTACAGCAGGTTTAACAACCCTGATTTCTCAACTCCTCTCAGCCATTTACATGGCTCCAATTCTATGATTTCGACCTGCTCTTTTGGTGCATGAACTGTGTAGTCACGAGATGTGTGAACTTCTCGTGGTCCGCGAGATCCCAATCCTCAAACTTCAGTATGGGCACTCGTCCCAAGTTCGCTCCTTAAAAAATAATGTCGCCAGGGAGCAGCAGAGTCTGCGGAGAGCTTTTGCTCTCATCTATATCCTTGCGCACCTTTGCTTTACCCTTCCATAGAGGAACATATGCGGGCAACCTGGTAAGAGGGTCTGCACCCTTGGTCTCAACTTCCATTTCTACATCCTCCTCCTCTACCAGGATTTCTTCGAATTCATCCTCCTCATCAGCCTCCAAATTGATAGCCTTCCCCTTTTCTTCCATGGTGAGCCTAGTCCTCAGCGAATTTCTAGGTGATATGCGCACCGGTACCATGGCCTGCTTGTCTTTCTTAGTTCCTGGCATGCGCAATGATTTAGGGATTTTTGCAACTATCCAACACTTTCTGGGGCTTCCACTTCCATAATGGCCTGTGCGGCTTCCTTAACGGTCATTACTCCAGTATCCATGGCTTCTTCAGGTGTTGACATAGTGTGATTCCACAATTCTCTTAACGACTTGGGTAATTGTTCAAGCAACGAACGCACCTTCAGAAGATCGAACAAGTCTCGGTTCATGAATGTCTAGGCACGCAACAACTTAGTTCTCAAATTGCCAAGTGTTGTTTGCTGGACAACCCTTTGTACTTTATAACTCCTTTTGAATTTCAATTCAACCATTCCCCCCACATTCGGTCCATTAATGCTCGATTGGCAGTAGATTTTCAGGAATCTAGCCCATAAAGTTCACCTTAATTGCCTATCGCCCACTCCATTTGGTCTCAAACCAAGCATCACATAATGAATAGTGACTGTAACAGTCACTTTCTAGCCGACCTGCGTGGTAGCGCAACTACCCTCGCGCTGTTGCGGACCCTGGGACACTTCACTACTGCGTGTAGTCCTGACATTGTGCAGTCCATGGGCATATTAATTTATAGTCCCGTGCCTCCTTTCAGCTACCTGGAATGCTAAGACTATGCTTTTGTCGGCTAGTCAGATGGCTGAGCCCCCTGTGTATGTCTTCAAACGACTGCCATTGACTTTTCCTAGGAACAGTTCTCCATTTAACTTTACCAACTGCACGACGCCACCATCTGTGATCTACTTAATAACATACGGTCCTAGCCAATGCATTCGGAGCTTCCTTGGGAATTTATCGAACTTACTATCATACAAGAACACCAAATCATTCACCTTGAAGGTGCAAAACTTAATATTTCGATCGTGCCAGGCCTTTTCGTACTGCTTTTGGACCTGTTGGTGAAATCCAGCCAAAAATCATTCTTCCTCGAGCTCCTCCAACTACACGAGCCTCTCCTCCAGGGCTTCGCGATCTGTCATACCTGTGAGCTTTGCTATGCGCAGACTAGGCATGATGTATTCCATAGGCATTACAACTTCCACTCCATAGACAAGCCTAAAAGGAGTCTGTCCCATCAGTTTCTTGCAAGTCGTCCTATAAGCCAATAATATTATGGGTACGCGTAGGTCCCAATCACTTCGCTGCGCATTACATATCTTAGTCAGCACGATTTCCAGTACTTTGTTAAATGCTTCTACTGTCTTGTTAGCCTGTGGGTGATACGGTGTGCTTTTCTAATGATACACCTAAAAATATTCCGTTAGCACGCTGATTGTCTCGTTCAGGAAATGTGTACCGTGATCACTCATTAAGATCTTCAGACATCTGAATCACATCAGTACATGTTCAAACAGAAACTTCGTGGCCGTGCAATCCTTTATCGACTGCGCTTCTACCCAATGAGTCAGGTACTCTGTCGCAGTGATAATATATCTCATGCCTGTCTTTCCTTAAGATTTGACAGGCCCTACAAAGTCAATTGCCCACTTTTCAAAGGGATGCAACATCATTCGTAGATTCAACGGCATCTCGTCCCTCCGTGATGGTTTACCTGTTCTCTGACATACATCACATGCCTTGTAATGTGTTTTTGAGTCCTGATGAAGGTTTGGCCACCACAACCCTGTGAGTAGAATCTTCTGCATGGTCGCTCTTCCCGCATAATGTCCTCTCGCTGTGCCCCCATGAGCGTCTGCGAGGATGCTGATTTGTTCAAATTTAGGTACATACCTTCGCAATATTT
The DNA here is from genome assembly GCA_000404065.3 of Pinus taeda. NCBI lineage: Eukaryota > Viridiplantae > Streptophyta > Pinopsida > Pinales > Pinaceae > Pinus > Pinus taeda. The sequence goes on along the minus strand of APFE030911978.1, from coordinate 36,436 downwards.
CATCATTCCCCATCTTGTATAGATGCCCCACAGTGATAGAGAAATCGGCTATGCGTACCACTAATTCCTTCCTCTGCTGGACAAAGTATTCTTTCGGCGCAGTTCCAGTTGTTAGAAAGTGAATTATATTGTCAAAATGTCCATCTGCTATGCGCATAGCAAAGAGTTGCGCATTTGGTAATCCTTCCTCCAGACTAGTAGGTTCCTCCCCTCTCTCAATGCGTGACAGGTGATCTGGTCCTGTATTCAATCGTCCAGGCTTCACAACAACTTCAAAATCATATTCTTGGAACAATAAAAACCATCTGCATATGCACCCCCCCAACACAGGCTTATTGACTAAGTACTTTAGCGTGGAATGATCTGTATACATCTTAAAGGGTCTTCCTAGCAAGTAGTGTCAATACTTCTGGAGCTCATACACCATAGCTAGTCCCTCGCGCTCAGTGGTGGAATAGTTCTTTTCTACTTTAGATAATCTGCGACTCACGAACGCGATAGGGTGATCCAAGCCTTCTCCACCATCCTGTGTTAGTAGTGCCCCCAACACTATACACGATGCGTCAACATGGACACGAAACCATTTCTTCAAGTTTAGGAAGACCAGAATTGGTGCAGTAACCATCTTTTCTTTCAATACATCTAGGATTTTCTTACAGTCATCATTCCAGCAGAACATGACATCCTTTTTCAACAGCTTTTCCATCGGTGCGTGATCTGGGCATAGCCTTTGTTGAACGTCTTGTAGTATCTCGTATGTCCTAGAGTAGCACGTAGCTATTTCACACTTCACGACGCTTCAGAATTCAGAAGCACCGCAATTTTCGCAGGGTCTACCATCGGCCCTTGTTTACAAACCACATGCCCCAATAGGTTCCCAAAAGGAACGAGGAACATACACTTCTTGAGGTTGAGCACGATTTGGTATCTTTGCCATGTATCCAACATCAAGCGCAGGTTCGCTACGTGGCACCTAACCAACCCAAATACAGCCTAGTCATCAAAACAAACCTCCAAGAACTTATGAATATATTCCCTAAATGTCGCAACAAGCACATGTGAAAAGATAGCAGGGGCATTCTTCAATCCAAATGGAATGATAGTATATTGAAAGCAACCCCACTTAGTCGTGAAGGCTGTCTTGCTGCTACCCTCTGGTGCGATTTTGATCTGGTGGTACCCTGAGAACCCATCAGTGAAAGAATATGCTTCCTGACTGCCTACATTATCCAACACCTCATCCATGAACGAAGTTGGGAATGGATCATGTACACACACATCATTCAATTTTCTGAGGTCCACGCATATTCTTATTTTGTCCATCTACTTCTTCTCGTGTACCACCATCGAGCTCACCTAATCAAATTCCCCCGTAGGCTCAATGATGCTTGGCACGAGCATCTTATCTAGTTCTACACGAACATTCTCCTTATATTTCGGATTTAAGTGATATGACCTCTACTTAACTGGCTTCACGTTGGGTTTTAAATGATCTTCATTACCCCTAAATCTTTGATTATTCCCTTCAAATCCATGAACTTGGTCGAGAAAAAGTCCTGATATTCACGAAGTAATTCAGCGACATTATCCACCATCGCGTCGTCCCAATAGTCTCTAATCTTTGCGAATTTAGGTTCCACCTTCGTACCAATATTCACCTGCTTAGTCTTCATTAGCGTGCTTATGTCAGGGTTCTCAATTTGTGGTCCTTGAACCTTGTGGTGGCCTTCTGTCTCTGGAATGTTAATTTTCCGCAGATCTTTGTCTTCTTCTTTAGAAGTTACATTATAACATTCCAGCATGCAACTCAGCTGAGGAGCCCATTCAGGCTGAATCAATTCTACCGACTCCTATGGTATCCTAAAGATGACTGCTTTTACCTCTTGTAGTGCTTCATCAATATTGTCCCACCCATCCTCAAAACTGAAGGTCATCATGAATCCTTTGCGCAGAACATCCCATTCACCTGTTCCATGGTGGAATTATATTTCTATATACCAGTTCATTGGTATAACATCTAGGGTATGATAGAATAGGTGCACCCACTTAGGTTGTGGCTTTTCTCCATAGGCCTGCATCCACTTGGCCAGATGCGCATGTGGATCTTCTTTCCCATTATACTTATCTGTTAATTGTACCCTAGGCTTCCAAATCGTGTGTGCATCATTCCCCTACATTTGTGCCAATCGTCAAAGCTCCCTTTATGCGTACCCCACCATCTCACGGGCATAGTGCGCATTACCAAGGCCCGAAAGCGTTGCTTTTCTGGCACCTCCCTTTCAAATTTATTCAAGAAGGTATCTACCTCACTTAGACCATCATAAGTAAGTAGGCCTCTTAATTCTTTCGACATGCAACGCAACGACCTTGTCATCATATTACAATTCAATATAGTTACTTCATGTAACCGATTCTGCCATCGCTCCGTTTCCTCATACTCATCCGAAGTACAGGAGCTTTCGCACTCCCATGAAATCCTCCCATCCATGGTGGGATTCACCCAGTCCTGGTTTCACGCTGTTATCTTATAGATGCAGTCCAAATCATCATCACTTTCATAGTCACGCACCGGCTCCGTATAGCGCGATCCTTCAGCAGGGTCCAAGGGTACAATTACGCGTAGTGACGTCTTTTCAAAAATCATTTTTCACATCTGTTAATGAGTTCCTGTAACCCTTTCATCGCCTTATTGTCGCGTAAAAGCTTCATACATGTTTCCAGGAACATTGTGAGCATAGATGGGTCCATCTCCAAATCCGGTTTATCTTTGCTTCCTGAAGTGGAGGCATCAGCGAAGCTCTTCTTAGCTTCCATGAAGGTTTCCCGAGTGTGCTCCAAATCAAACTCTGCTTCTTTTGCCATAGCTTTGCGAACCCAAGTACTATCTTTTGGTTGTTTTCCTTTGTCATCTCCCATCACAATTCCACTTCAGAGCACAATGTTTAGATTCAGATCTTCCTCGTACGACTCAGACCTCATCATCTCCAGGTTCTGAGTCAGGGGAGGTGGTAGCGCTCATTTGTCGCGTATCCTGGCTATCAGTGTAAGAAAATCTTCTATCTCATGATCAAACAAGGTGCAATACAAACACGACGGGCATGTTGGATTCATGCAATCACAGGCATAATGTCCTGGACCTCTGCAGTTGTAACATATGAAATGTCTGCGACCTCTTCCAGGTCCTCCTCTACCTCAACCTCGTCCGCGCCCCTGAAATGTTGTTCATGCCATTCCTGCATTTTGGTCAAGGGGATGTGTTTGGGCCTAAACTCTGTAGGTGGGAGTTCTATCCATCATTAACTCATAGCTTCTACAAGTGTGCTCATTGTGTCTCACTGACTACAAAAGTTGCAGAACAAATGTTGCAAATTTTGCGTATACTTTTGTAACAAGTGACAATTGTCCGTGGCATGTTTCCTTGCTATTTGACAAATTGCGCACCACAAAGCAGGTGTCGCGCTAGGTATTGCTTGTGCTTCTAGCCTTAAGGGCATCAGTCCTCATCCTGCGAGGTAATTTATGAAAATCGGGTAGTGGTCCTTGTCATGACCCTGACCCTTGCATTTTACGCACCGTAACTCTTTGTATAATTCTAGTCGAGCTGTCCTATCCTGTTTCAGACTCTGCATCTCAAGACATAAATTCTTCAGCTGTGCGTGGATCTGTTGAACTCCCAAGTTAGGATCCTGCATCAGAGTCTCATGTAGCCTCATAGCAATCTCTAAGGCCTTCGCTTGAGTTGTTATCTTCTGCTGCGATAGCGCAGTCCTTAAATGTGGCATTAGCGAAGCTCCAAACCACTTGCGATGTTTTCCATCCATCAGATTCATATTAGCTTTGCGTTGTACATTTCAGGCTCTGATCCAGCTCCCAAGGGGTCTCGCCTGGTAGCATTGTGATCTCTTTGAATCCAATGACCGACTATGCTTCAGACTTCGGCCTCCTAAATTCTCTATTTAGCATTGCTTGGATATCCGAGATTCTCGCATTTGGATTATCATTGGAGTGCTTAATATACTAGGTCAATGTGTGGTCTTGTAGGGTGCTAACTAGTGTCACTTTCTTTATATTGTCATCTGTAACTCCTTGTGCTTCCTGTTGGCTGCTCGAATTGTTTATTGATTAAACAGTCGAGTACCACATTAAATTGTCAACTCGGGAAAGTCCTTTTGTTTCAAAGGTGACCTCGTACTATATGCACTTAATTCTAAAAGCATTAAAGGCTGTAGTACAAACAAATCTACTTCCTATGAAACCCTTACTTTGTGTTACAGCAATCATAAGCTATTGCAGAAACGAAATGAAATTGATTAATGGTAACAAATCTGCAGAAAGAAATGATGCCCGTTTGTAACAGAGGACCAGGACCCTGTCCTCAGAATAAGGATGTTCAGCACCTGCCTCTGTGACCAATTTCCAATACACACTGAAAAATCCTAATCACTGGTGAAACACTTCTCACAGTGCCAATCGATCAAGGAAACATCGTATCAACAAAAAGGAAATATCAGAAGCAAAGCTAAAAATGTACATAAATCACACACACACTTAACAGGAAAGAAATGGGTGAATCTTGTGAAGAAGGTGGGCCCTGTCCCTCTCACAAGATTCCCCTGAACACAGATGCTAAATTAAAATGCTCAGAACAGTGCTTTATTCATCTGCCAAAAATTCCAATTACAACAGGAGTTCAGACTCTCTGCACTACAATACTTCCGTTACAACTTCCTAGCTTTCAACTGTAGATATCTCCTCTTTATAGAGGAGACATCTATTACAATAGATTGTCATTATTCATTCAGTTTGATTCTTCTGTACAAAAATAGGAAATTAATTCCTGTTATAGCATACTGTTACAACAATGTATATCTTTCTCGTCCTTTGTTTAATTGGATCCTTTCGCTGTTGCAAAACTGGTAGTCTTCGTCTATCTCGTCGAGGTCCTTGTGCTATCCTTGGCTATTCCGCTGTTGTTGTTGATTTGATAAATCTCAACTGTTCCTTACAGCTCTTCATGTTGTTCTAGCGTCTGCGACTTAAGTTTGGATGATCGTGCTATATCATCATTGGCCAAGTATAGTTCTGCCAGCTTCAGACGGTTACTGTCCAGCTCGACAATTACTGTTTCATCCTTTGCAAATTAAGACTTTTCCTGCTTTAGTCAGTTGCTATTTCTGGTGTTGCAGCAACTGCACAGTTGCTGTTTCTGGTGTTGCAGCAACTGTGAATTACGATTCTGTGGACTTTGAATAGTTCCAATCAATTGTCAGTGACTTAGCCAATTTCCAAAGATTAATTGTAAAGATAACATGAATATGTGTTGAATAATTAAACATATAGCAAATGAGGAGAGTTATTTCATACCTTGGAATGATGAGGTCAAAATGATATCAAGGGTTTCTACTTATGGGCTAAAAAGGGTAATATCATAACAAAATATGAGGTCAAAAGTAGACAATATGGAGTCCTAACATCCCCCCCAACTGAAAGGGTTGCATGTCCTCATGCAACATCTACTCTGAATCTGAGTCGGAGTACTGGGATGAACAGTGTAAGTTGCTGATAGAGTAGCTAAAGAAGGTTTTATCAAACCTGCTTCTGAATCTCTGGACACTATGTAATTGCTGCCATACTGCTACCTCCTCCTTTTTGGTCAGTTTGTAATGAGCCTTATATTGCTGACCAGGTAACCATAAGAAAGGGAAATGAAAATGGTAGCCAATCCACCTCTCAGCACACTTTTCCATACATTTGACATAATAAGGTATGCGTGAAATTGCTACCTGAAGATTGAGGGGATTGTAAGGATGATATTCCTGTCTCTCTTTGGGACAATGTTCCCAAAATAACTTGTTTGCTTCGATGGCCAGTGCCCCTTTTGTTTTTACATAATGCTGACAATCCTGCAAGACCACTGCCTGTAGCTTCCTCATATGATCAACCAACTCTGGATTACTTATATTTTTTTCGATGTTGTGCAATGAAGGTAGCTGCATTCTGTGGTTCATTTCGAATCCAAAGGAGGAAGTTCTGCTCATTATGCTCTGCTGACATATAGGCATTTTTCCAAGTCAATTGATTAGCTAGAAAAGAGATGAAGGCTCTTATTTGGATATCACCAACAATAGGGAGTATATTCATCGCTCTGTCTTCAGGCATGGCCTCATTGTGAAGATAGAGTTCACAGAGCAAGTTTTGATCATTATGTGGTGCTTCTTTGAATGTTTCAATAAATCGATCAGGTGTATCAACTAGGTATGGTCTTCCATCTCTAATTGATTTTATTTGCAAGAACGCCAACCATTCTCTCAAGAATACTGCATAATTGAAAGAGGGTTTTCTTGTAGCCAGTACCCTCTGAACCAGATCGAAGGCACGGGACAACCTAGCTTTTACCTCCTTATTTTCTTTATGTTGAGCTCGAGACTGTTCCAGTGCATCCCAATTTCTGTATGCATAGCTGAACCAGGTTGACTTTTGCTGTTGGAATGCCTTCCCTTGTGAAAGCTCGTATTCTGTTCTCCATGTGTCCTTTAGTTGTTGAAAACTAGAGGTCTCCATGTGAGCATCACTGACACAGGGGGGTTCAGTCTGTGCATAAGCGTCACTGACACAGGGGGGTTCAGTCTGTGCATAAGCGTCACTGACACAGGGGTTTTAGTCTGTGCATAGGTGTCAGAAAAGGATCTCTGTTCTGTAGTAGTTTGGGTGGCCCGCGGTGGTTCTATGTCTTCCTCCACAACTCTTGAAAAACCTGCTGGTTCTTGTGTGACAGCAGGCTGCTCTGTTTCTTCTTTTACAATTCTTAGAAAGCCTGCTGGTTCTTGTGTAACAACAGGTTGTTCTATCTCTGCTCCTGCAACTCCTACTGGTTCTTGTGTGACAACAGGTTGTTCTGTTTCTCCTGCAACTCCTGCTCCTGCAACTCCTGCTGGTTCTGGTGTGACAGCAGGTTGTTGCGTTTCTCTTGCAACTCCTGCTGGTTCTTGTGTGATAGTAGGTTGTTGTGTTTCTCCTGCAACTCCTGCTGGTTCTTGTGTGACATCAGGTTGTTGCGTTTCTTATGCTACCATTCTTGCTGGTTCTTGTGTAACAGCAGGTTGTTCTGTTTTAATTAGAGCAGCAGGTTGTTCTGTTTTGACTACAACAGCAGGTTGCTCTGTTTTGATTCCAGTAGCAGAGGGCTGTGGGTTAGCTTCGGTCATTGGAACCTGGACTATCTTATATCCTGCTTGAGTGTACAGCTCACCACACTCACTGCACATATACTCATTGTATTGACTCTTTTCTGCTACAGACGCTACCCGTGCCAAGAAGTGGAGATTATATTCATTCTAATAGGCTTCCTTAACCATTATTATCTCCTGCTGATAATCCTTAATTTGAGATTTTAAGAACTCAATTTCTTCCTGCAGGGAGGCTATGGTAGGCGGAGCTTGTGTATCTGTAGGCTTTAATGGAGGAAGGGATTGTTGTTCCGCATCCATTTGGTCATTTGCATCCCCAACAGGTGGTTCTTGTGTGTCACCTGTTGGGTCAGTGGCTGGTTCTTGTGTAACAACCACTTGCCCAATATCACCTTGGGTGTCTACTTTAGATTTTTCGGTAGCTGGTTCTTGTGTAGCAGCTGCCTCAGAAAATGATGTCACAAAACTGTCAATGCTCTGCATCTCATCCCCAGAGGGTGAGGAAAGGGACTGCTCCGAGATGATTGGAATGCGGGGTGTTAGGGTGATGGGTGGAGAACTGGGGATCGCAGGGCTGGTGGGTTTAACTGCTGTAGTCGACCGTGTTCGCTGCCTCTTTAAGGAGGCAGGAAAATCAATAATTTTTCTTTTTCGGCCACTTTCCTTCAGACTGGGGGAACTATCGGGAATAGCAGCTGCTTTGATCGAAGCCCTGGTTCTTCTCCTTTTTGGTGGAGTTTCAATTTTCTGCTGCTTTTTTCTTTTGAGAAAAAATGATGGGGGTGTTATCATCAGAGTCGTCAGTGGAAATATGAAGCATGGGGGTAGATGGTTGAGCTTCATTGGGGGATGGGGTCCTCTGCAGGGGTGTTTCTGCTGCTAATTGCTGGGGAATTTCCTGGGGTATTTGCTCTGGTTGTTGGGGAACTTCCTGGGGTATTTTCTCTGATTGTTGGGGAATTTCCTCTTCCTAATGAGGATCTTCTTCTTCTATTTGCTAGGGAGGGTTAATGACGGGGGGTGGATGATTTGGAGAAAAACCTCTATTTATTAAGAGTTGGGCTAAATGGTGGTGTTTCAGGGAAAGGGGCGGATCCTTTGCCTTTCCAGTATAACGTGACATATTTTTCAGACAACCTAATAGATAATAAGGCATACTTATCAATTGATGATGCCTCAAATGATTTAACAAAACGAAGTCGTGTTGGTAAATTACCTGGTAACGACCTTCGCAAGTTAAATACTGCTTGACAAACTCCGCGACCTTTGGCCATGGTGGAGGCAGTGACTGAAGTGCGACCCCTCTGCCTTTGGCTTCGACGTGCTCACCTGGTAGGAAGAAGCCTTACTGCGCATTCAGAATCACATGTTTTCTACTAAACCAGCGTGTACCATTGGCCGGTAACCCGGAAAATTGGGCTACGTCTTCCTTTGTTACCGGAATATGTACTCCCTGGACCGTAGAAAATCCTTCTCTTAAGTTGCATGCGAACTCCAACACCTGCTGTGTGTTGAAATCCGGGAGTCTTCTAAAGTAGTCTACCCATCCTGCTTGCAGGAAAATTTGGTAAACCTCGGGGTAGAGTTCCAGTAGCGTTGTTGTGCCAGGTTCATATGTGATCAGATTTCCCCCCATAGCTGCTGATCCGACGAAAAATACACAATGCAGAGCCTAGTTACCGAGTTTGAGACAGAGCAAACCATTACAAATGAGGAAATTCCACGACGAGATGAGTTTTAGATATTACCGCGAGGAGTAAGGGTGGCGGCGATTGACGTAATCCCCCCAAATCTACGGCTGAATGATCTGATTGGCAGTATAATGATTTCAGCAATCGTATCACATCTCCACATTAGTTTAATATTCACACTTAAACATGCGTACCTTTACTTTTTACCTTTAGTTGCACGCAAAAGGTTTTATCTTGTCTTTTGCTGGATTAATCATAATTTCAACTGGTTTACAATCGTGAAAATACAAGCGATTTGACAGGAAGTAGTAGTGACGAAATGTAATTATTAGAGTGCATGGCTGGTCCCTTTAGTGAAGCACAGTATGTTCCATCAGGATGATAATTCATTAAGTGCTGAAACTGGTATTGCAGTATTGAAAAGTGATGTTGCCGGAACATGAGCGCGTGCTGCAGCCGCGGGAAGTGGTGTTGCGGCAACGAAGAAATGATGTCGTATTGACGAAAAGTGGTGTTGCAACAACGGGGAAATGGTGTCATATTGACGGAAAGTGGTGTTGTAGCAACGGGGAAATGGTGTCATATTGACAGAAAGTGGTGTTGCAGCAATGGGGAAATGGTGTCATATTGACGGAAAGTGGCGTTGCAACAACGGGGAAATGGTGTCATATTGACGGAAAGTGGTGTTGCGGTAACGGGAAGTAGTATTACATTAACAGGAAATGGTGTTGCAGCAACGGGAAAATGGTGTTGCAGCAACGGGAAGTGGTGTTGCAGCAACAAGAATTGGTGTAAAACTTGATTTATGGTCCGAAAAATGTTCCCAAGCTACAAAGTGATTCTTTTAGAATTTTTATTCTCAGCCATCCTCTGAAAGTAAGATCTGCAAAACAATTAATTGTAACATAGCAACCCTTGGTAGGGATTATTAGTTAAGAAATCTAATCTAAAAATAAATAAATGAATGAACAGAAATTTAAGTGCCTTGAGGGACAGCAGGTTCCCCCAAAAAAACATAATGTAAGTCTGCCATGCAGGTAGCTTTGAAATCCTCTTTAGAAACAAGCTGTTGATACGGACGAAGTCGGTACCCATTCACTAATAACAATGTTCTATTATCATCAATCGTTAAGAGTCTGACTGTTCCGTTTGGAAAAACAACATCTATTTCATAAGGTCCTAGCCACCTTGTTCTTAATTTACCTTGGAAATTCTCGAAGCGGGAGTCATACAGTAAAGCCCAGTTACCTTTCTGGAACTGCTTCTGCTTAATAGTTTTGTCATGCCATCTGGTTCTTTGTTGCTGAATCATGGTTGTTTGATGGATGGCATCCAATCTTTTCTCGTCTAGTTCCTGAAGCTGCTGCAACTTGGCTGTCTGTGCATCAGTCAAATCAAGGTTAACAGCTAAAGCAGTTCTTAAAGTTTTGATTTCAAACTCCAGAGGGAAAACATCATTTTTACCAAAAACTAACTCATAGGGTGAAAAGCCCGTGGTATTCCTCCAAGTGGTTCTATAAGCCCATAGTGCTTCAAGCAACTTTTGAAACCAGTCCCTCCTATTTTCCTTTATTGTTTTTGTCAGAATAGCTTCTATGACTTTGTTGGTGCTTTCCACCTGCCCATTTGACTGGGCGTGATAAGGTGTGGTCATTTTATGCTTAATATGGTATTTCTGCAATGTGTCTTTGAATCCATGAGAGTTAAAAGGAGGTCCTCCATCAGTGATTAGTTCCCTAGGCAGTCCAAACCTAATGAAGATCTCTTCAAATAAAAATGTTAATACTGATTCTTCATTAGCTTTGATGAGTGCCTTAGCCTCTACCCACTTAGTCATGTAATTCGTGCATACTAGTATGTAAACTCTTTGATTGGACGGAGGATTAATGGGACCTATAAAATCTAGTGCCCATCTTTCAAATGGTTCAAGAATTACCTGGGGATTGAGTGGCATTTCATCCCTGTGATTAGGCTGGCCCATTCTTTGACAGCTATTGCAGGCCCTGACATATTTCTTTGCATCTTTGAAGATTGAGGGCCAGTAGTATCCCATCCTGAGAACCTTGTGTGTCGTTCTTTTGTCTGCGAAATGTCCTCCACAAGGGCCATCGTGGCAAGCTTTCAGTACATCATAAATTTGATCTTCGCCAATGCATCTCCAGATCTCCTGATCGAGTCCTGTGTGAAACAGACATCCGCTTATCCAGCTGTACCTAGCGCTCTGCTGAATAATTTTCCTTTTTTCTCTATGCGATAGGTGTGATGGTAATTTTCCTGCAACTAAGTAGTTAGCAATGTCTGCATACCAAGGTGAGTGAGCAAATACTGCAAATAAATACTCATCAGGAAAATAATCATCTACTGGAATATTTTCATTAGTTCTTAACCGAGAAAGGAAATCAACAACTACATTTTCTTTTCCTAGTCGATCTACAATTGTGATGTCAAATTCTTGTAATAACAGTAATGATCTAGTGACTTGAGCATTTGTAACTAATTTGTTCATTAAGTATTTAATGGCCGAGTGGTCAGTATGCACAAAAGTAGTATAACCAATAATGTAATGCCGAAATTTATTGATAGCATAAATAACTGCTAGGAATTCTTTCTCAGTAACTGTATAATTAAGTTCTGCGGGAGTCATGTTTTTGCTAATAAAATAAATGGCGTAGGGAAGACTGTTTTCTTCCTGTCCCAGGACAGCTCCAATGGCAGTGTCTGAGGCATCAGAGGATATATGAAAGGGGAGTGCCCAATCAGGTCCTCTCAAAATGGGAGCTGTAGACAACTGATGTTTAAGTTCATCGAATGCTTTTTCACAATCATCAGTCCACTTAAATTCAACATTTTTCATTAGTAACACAAACATAGGAGAAGCTATTTTAGAAAAGTTCTTGATAAATCTTCTATAATACCCGACATGTCCTAAGAAACTTCTCACATCAGTTTGGGTTTTGGGGATAGGGAGGGTCAAAATTACCAGTATTTTAGCTGGATCGACTTGAATTCCTAAAAATGAAATGAAGTGACCCAATACAGTACCTTCATTCATCATCATATGGCATTTTTCAGTACTTAAGGCAAGATATGCTTCTATACATCGCTTAAGTACTTTTTCAAGGTTCTGTAGGGCATCCTCAAAGGTTGTGCCATAAGGAGTAAAGTCGTCCATGAATATTTCTAAGGAATCATTTATCATATCAGAAAAGATCCCTATCACTGCTCTTTGAAATGTTGCTGGGGCATTACATAGCCCAAATGGAAGAACTTTTAGCAAAGGTGCCCCAAGGGCAGAAAAGTGTTTGTCCTGATCCTGGGGTGCAATCTTTTATCTGATATATCGCTAAATCCATCCAAAAAGGAAGATAATTTCTTCCTGCCAAGTATCTAATACTGATCAATGAATGGTAAAGGGAAATGGTCTTTCTGGGTGGCCTTATTTAGGGCTCTATAGTCCACACATACTCGTCATTTCCCATTTTTCTTGGGTACAATTACTAGTGGAGAAACCCATTCACTATCAGATATGGGGTATATAAATCCTACATTCAACAATTTTTGAAGTTCTTCTTTTACTATTTCCCTTAAATTGGGATTCATTCGTCGTTGGGGTTGACAAACTGGGCAGGATCCTTCTTTAATATAAATGTGGTGAGTGCATAGTTAAGGAGAAATCCCCTTCATGTCTGTATAATCCCATGCGAATGCCTCTTTATTTTCACGGAGTAGCTTCATTAACTATTGTTTTTGATCATCTGTTAAATTAGGATTTATATTTAATGTTTTACCTGGCTCGATTTCTACTGTTATACTTTTGGAGGGGCTGCCAGCTAATGTCTGAGGTAGATTTTCAGTTTCAAGGTTGTGCTGGGATTCAGATTCCAAGATTGTAGTGAAGTGATTGTGTATTTCTGGACTGACCAAAGAAGGTTCAGAAATAAAGTTGTTGATTAATTCATATTCGGTTGAGTCTTTGAAAGTTAAAGCTTGTCCGACAGTTAAAATAGGTTGGGTTTCCTCATCCTCATAATCTAACCATACTGAATTGTCGTTATTAATCATGGGTGTGGCATGAGGATAAAGAGTCAGCTGTTTGGTTTCCTGCCCGTTAGATATTGTCATTGATCCAAACCTACAGCTGATGAAAGCATCTATTGTAGCCAGCCAAGGTCTTCCTAGAATCAGTGGATGACGCCCCAACTTTGTTTTAGTTTGTAACACCACAAAGTCGGCTGGGTAATTCCAAGATTCTACGGAAATTACCAGGTCTTCAATGACTCCTTCGGGCTTAATTGTACAGCGGTCAGTCAACTCTAGGATGGTTGGAGTTTCCCTAATTAAATGTTTCAACTGCAGTAATTGTGCTGTTTCGAGTGTCATAATGTTTATTGCAGCACCTAGATCTACTAGAACTTTAGAGACAAAGGTTTTACCAACCTGAACTATTACTGTAGGGTGACCAGGGTCATCATATTTCACAGGAGAGTCTTTTTCTGTCATCAAAGCAGTAAGTTCTCCCATCACATGAACTGTGAGGGGTTTCTTAGCTTTTCTTCCAGACTTTTTAATACAGATATCCCTAACAGTTCTAGAGTAAATAGGAACATCTCTTAGTGCTTGCAATAATGGAATTTTGACATATAAATTCTGCAGTTCTCCTAAAACGTTAAAAGCAGGTGGCTCAAATGTTTTAGTAAGAGCCATTCGTTCAGGAAAGGGTGGCTCTGCTATTTGGGAAGTCTTGTTAGAAGATGATTCAACTGTTTCAACATTGTTGTTAGATGACTTTTCCTTTCTAGTTTCCTCTTTTTCAGAGTCAGTGATGTCATCAATGATGGGTTCAACTATCCTCCCAGAATGTAAATGGATGTCATTACATTGCATAGGGGAGACAGGTTGACTTTGAATATCAATTACCTGCAGAGCTTTATTATTGTTTGGGTTGGGGTTAGGTTGCACAGGCAGTTGGGGTCTGATTGACTGGTTATTCTACGGAGCATTAGATGGTAAGGAAAGAGATTGTTGGTGTTGAGGAAATGGAATCTGTTGGGTTGTCCAGTTTGGATTCCATTGATTGAAATAAGGTTGCTGAAGAGTCCAAGGATTCCACATAGTGGGGTCGGTAAAAGGAGGATTTGGTTGCTGCATAGGTGGAAATTGCATTGGATTAAAGGGTGGGTATTGCATTTGATTCATGGGTGGGTAATTTGTTTGAAAAGGAGAGTGATTATTCCAATGACTAAATGATGTGTTAGAACTCATACCTTGTCTTTGTGGCCATTGCCTCCTTTGTGTCATCAGGTACACTGCTTCAACTTCTTCTTCAGTTGATTGCAGTGCTGCCTTTATTCCTGGCCAAGAAGGGCATTGCTGAGTCTCATGATCCTTTTCACAAATGGTACAAATTGGTACCTTATCCAATGGGTATTCCCTCAGTGGGTGCTTCCCTCTGCATTTGGAGCAAAAAATAGCCAGAGCAGCTTCTGCTTCTGCCTGTTTCTTTTTAACCCGCAGAGCATCAATTTGTGAAGCAAAAGAGCTTAACATTTTGGTTTTAAATTCTTCAAGCAAATTACCTATTTCGGCTTGTGTTGCTCCTCCACTTGCTGATTTCTGGACTCTTGAGTATGTACTGTCCCTGCTTTTAGATCTGCTTGCTGCTCCTCTGGAACACCTCATACAGAGGTTGATAATCTCATCAAATGGTTCTTTGGAAATATCCCCTTTTCCAAGCATATTTAGCATATCCAGGAAATCATCTCGTACTCCTTTTAGCAGTATTGTCTTCAGAATATCTTTACTCATAGTCGGATGATCTGATCGCTGCAGATTATACTGCAGTCTCTCTACAAAGTCCTCCAGATTCTCGTTCTCTTTCTGGACCATTTTAAACAATTCTTCCTTCCTTTCTCTTGTTCAACAGTAATCCTGATATTTAGTCAGAAAACTTTCTTCCATCTGATCCCATGTAGTAATTACCTGAGCCCCTAAGCTCATAAACCATCTTAACGCGTTCCCTTTTAGTGTTGCTGGAAACAATTTTAACTTCTGAGCAGGAGTTACATAATCATAACTCCTACATAGTATATCAAATTCAAAGAGGAACTCATCAGGATCTTCAGAGGATAACCCATGAAAATTAGGTAATGCTGCGGGTGGAATATTCTTCATAGGGGTTGCTCCTCTTGGGAGATCCCCAATAGGAAATTCCAGGGTGGAGAGTCAATTTCCCCCCTTCCTTCTGCTCTGTTATCCTCCATTGTTCTTTTCCCTGAATCGCTTGCTCTGTCTTCAGTATCTTCTGTTTCTTCAGGTTCTTCTACTGGTTCCTCAACGTGCTCTGGTGTTTCCAGCTTCCTTTCAGGTCCTAGTACTTCCTCCGTTTGCTGATCTGTTTGGGAGGAATACTGGATCTGAGGTCTTCGGTAACTTGTTCTCTGGGATGTCTCGGCCTTTGAAATGATCTCGTCAATGAAAGTTTTTCTTCCTCCTCCTGTGCCCTTACCGCCTGTGAAGTTAGCCTTCTTACGTCCTCTCATGCACCTATTATTCTAAAGGAAAATCATTAATGCCTTTAAAATCTTTTAGTCGCCTTCCCCGGCAATGACGCCAAAATGTTGGCTGCTCGAATTGTTTACTGATTAAACAGTCGAGTACCACATTAAATTGTCAACCCGGGAAATTCCTTTTGTTTCAAAGGTGACCTCGTACTATATGCACTTAATTCTAAAAGCATTAAAGGCTGTAGTACAAACAAATCTACTTCCTATGAAACCCTTACTCTGTGTTACAACAATCATAAGCTATTGCAGAAACGAAATCAAATTGATTAATGGTAACAAATCTGAAGAAAGAAATGATGGCCGTTTGTAACAGAGGACCAGGACCCTGTCCTCAGAATAAGGATGTTTAGCACCTGCCTCTGTGACCAGTCGCCAATACACACTGAAAAATCCTAATCACCGGTGACACACTTCTCACAGCGCCAATCGATCAAGGAAACAACGTATCAGCAAAAAGGAAATATCAGAAGCAAAGCTAAAAATGTACAGAAATCACACACACACTTAACAGGAAAGAAATGGGTGAATCTTGTGAAGAAGGTGGGCCCTGTCCCTCTCACAAGATTCCCCTGAACACAGATGCTAAATTAAAATGCTCAGAACAGTGCTTTATTCATCTGCCAAAAAGTCCAATTACAACAGGAGTTCAGACTCTCTGCACTACAATACTTCCGTTACAACTTCCTAGCTTTCAACTGTAGATGTATCCTCTTTATAGAGGAGACATCTATTACAATAGATTGTCATTATTCATTCAGTTTGATTCTTCTGTACAAAAATAGGAAATTAATCCCTGTTACAGCATACTGTTAGAACAATTTATATCTTTGTCGTCCTTTGTTTAATTGGATCCTTCCGCTGTTGCAAAATTGGTAGTCTTCGTCTATCTCGTCGGGGTCCTTGTGCTATCCTTGGCTATTCCGCTGTTGTTGTTGATTTGATAAATCTCAACTGTTCCTTAAAGCTCTTCATGCTGTTCCAGCGTCTGCGACTTAAGTTTGGCTGATCGTGCTATATCATCATCGGCCAAGTATAGTTCTACCAGCTTCAGACGGTTACTGTCCAGCTCGACAATTACTGTTTCATCCTTTGCAAATTAAGGCTTTTCCTACTTTAGTCAGTTGCTGTTTCTGGTGTTGCAGCAACTGCACAGTTGCTGTTTCTGGTGTTGCAGCAACTGTGAATTACGATTCTGTGGACTTTGAACAGTTCCAATCAATTGTCAGCGACTTATCCAATTTCCAAAGATTAATTGTAAAGATAACATGAATATGTGTTGAATAATTAAACATATAGTAAATGAGGAGAGTTACTTCATACCTTGGAATGATGAGGTCAAAATGATATCAAGGGTTTCTACTTATGGGCTAAAAAGGGTAATATCATAACAAAATATGAGGTCAAAAGTAGACAACATGGAGTCCTAACACTTCCCATACAACCCTTACCACGAACCAGAATTGGTCCGGATCCTCATTTCCCAAACCTTTGAACATAGGCAACTTCACTGTGCTTGCCATATTGAATCGCAGTGGTGGTGGAGGAGGTACGGGTGAAGATGAAGGTGATGGTGGTAAAGCTGGTGGCGGTGTGGGTGGAGGTGGTATTTGTGGAATTCTTTGCCTTATCAGATGGATCACACTTCATAGTGAGACCTTCATGAGCTCTTCCTCGTCCCCTCTCGGAGATGAAATCAAGGGGCTAGTTTCTGGTCCCTTATTTCCTTCATTCCTATAAGCTTTTCCACTTCTCGTAGCCCCAAACATCAAGGTAACTGCATAACCCTCTTTTTGCACAATAGCAATTCAATCCAAGTATTAAAAGACTTTACGTACTTACCTCGCAGTCCTTTGAGAAAGCATCGCTCTGCCTCGTTGTAGCTAACTGAGGTGTCAACCGTGAACTCAATAATGAATCCTCCTATAATACGATCGAGCCAATGATCAACAACGTGCATGATCTTATCCTCCAATTCTTATAACCTTTTCACTAACTCTGGGGTTGACATAAGAGGACCGTCAAGTTTCCACCTTCCTTGGCTATCTATTAGCTTCGCGATCCACTCACATAGCTCAATAGGGAAGGACATGAAGAAGATTTTGTCGATCTCCATGTACAGGTAGCAGTCCAACCACTCTTCTTTTGAAAGTCATGGGTTCCTATTCTCCTGTGCTATGAACTCGTTTATTCTTCTACCCAACCAACCTTCATTTTCTTTCTTAGTTGGATTCCAATGATACGACATCAAACATCTCTATGCAGATTCCGGTCCCGACAATGGAACCATTTGTTGGCTTATGGGGGCCTGACCCAAGTTCAGAGTTATTTAGCCAAACAAATCCTTACACTATTGGCCCTTTTGGCATCATCCCGCAGAGTGCAGACTGAAGTCTCACCCGAAGCAGTATGGGGGGATGCTGGAACCAAGTTCCTGCACCATCAAGATCTCTGAGATGTCAACTTAGTCCAACTAGAATTGTCTTCACGCAGGTCACTTCGCGCACTTGTTCCAACCTTCAATAACTTCGCTATTTGTTACAATAGTCTTTCACGCAGTTCTAACCAGGGGCTGAGATGCTTTCGCGCTGCTAGGGGAGTGAACTGCACTAGTTCCCCAAACTACACCATGTATCTTACTTATCTGCTTAACAGATCTTAGTTAATCTTCACATAAACAGATATTGTATCTTGCATTCACTTAATTAATACAATTATACACATTCTCTCATCATATAAGTATTAGAAGTGAATTTCATACCCAAGATAACAATTGCATAAAACATGAAATAAATACACATAATTGACATGAAACTTCTCTTTATTAATACTTCCAACTATTACAGACTTGAATCGCTCCGCGCACTTAGCTGCAGGGGTCCACACACTCAACTGTGGACTACTATGCCTCTGCGCACTCAGCTGCAGAGCCTTCCCCTACTCTATGACCCAAAACTAGAATTTACTCCACAGATATGACTCAACTCTTCATCCTTCTCCTAATTTCATTAGATGCCTTAACCACTTAGAGCCTCGCTCTATTTATACAATCCCATGGTCCGCGGACCATGGGTAGGTCTCTACAGCCGACATTACAATAATAAAATTAAGGGCAGACAAACCTATGACTCTTTTACAAGCTACGCGCTCCATGCCCACAAAATGCAGAGTCTTTAAATTGGAGTTACAACTTTTGACCAAAATCTGGGCTTTAAGCCCGAAAACTTCCCTTGGCGGATCTCGCACCCAAGACACAACTTTAACTCCCTAGAAACAACATTCTTAAACCATTTTCGGTTACCGATCCATTATGATATTGGTAGAAAAGTATTGACTTCTTTAAAACAATCAAAATCGACTCATATTTCTGATCATATTCATGAATGGAGATGTAGACATCGGTTAGTCAAAGTTTTTATCCCCGATCATATTTTAGCTAAGTGGTTTATGAAGTCACTTTTTCCTATTATTACCGAGGATGTTGCTAAGGGGGTTGCTGTCACAGAAGAATAGGTAATTTCTCGTGCCCAATATTTAAACTTAGTCTACACTCATTATGGCATATTGTATGAAAAAATCCTAGATTTATTGACTAGACGAAAAGTCAACAGGATTAAAAGCCTCAAAAGAACCTGAAATATCAACAGTTTTACAATTTGATATAGTAGAAATCAATTTGAATCCAACACAAGAAATAGAATTAGGCTTAGCTAACCTTGGCCCAGAGATTACCGAAGTAGTTCCTACTGAATTTGATACACGTGAAGTTTCAGATACTAAACTAACCGAACCAGACATAGAAAAACCCGAGTCTGAAATTTCTCAACCTGGATCACCTTTGGTTGTCATAGCTCCTACTCATGAGCCACCTTCACCCTGAAGGAAGCTAATATTTACGACTAAATTAACTCCCGGGTTAATTAGCATTGAAGATATTACCGAAGAGATAGAAACACCTCATTCTCCATTTACCAGTAGTAAAACTTTTGACCCAAGAGTTACTTTCTCTCCTTTTCGAGCTGACCCTTAGTATTCTACCACTTTGAGTTTTTTAGGTTAGAATTTGTCACCGTCACACATTCCTTGTTATTCACTAGAAAGAATTATTTCAAAAATTCCTATTGGGAGTCAACCCATTGATTTATCTATGTTTACCAGCTCCCCGGAATCACTATGGTATGGTGGTCCATCAGTTCCTCTTGGATACCAATCACTTACTGAGACCTTTTCAGGAGATGCTTCTTTTCCCAAACCTTCTACTTGGTCATTTGGTTTATCTACATCCACTGTTTAGAGCATGACTACCATGTGTAAAGTGCTTACGACATCATACCAACAAATTCACATGGTTTGTGGTAATTCAAGTAACCCTGACTAGTGTTTATTACCCACTTGGGGGCAACTAGCTTATTCTCCACCTAGAGGACAACCTATTGTTGGGGGTCAAACTTTTAGTAGAATTTACCGTCATATACCTCAACTCGGTGATTCGTTGGATCAAAAATATGCTCAAAAATGAAATTGTCAGAATGACGCAAAAATGGAATGGTTGGATAGAGCTCATCGTTCTGAATCCAACACAACTCGTTTCATGGAAAACAGACATCGTATGCTCCCATAAACAAGTGATCGATTTTGGAAACAACTAAATTTTAAAACAAAGGAGTGTGCAAGCTGCCCAGTCAACAGTCCATACAACTGATTGGGCCTACTCACTTGGTGGGGTGATTGGGCTCTAGGGGCCAATATTAGCGCAACAAGTGTCACTTTTCTATTGGCTACGGGGTGGTCAAATTCTATTGGAGGTTGACTTTGTTTGAGGTGGACCAACCACAGGTTGCCACATGGACCAACTAGACATTGCCACATGGCACCTTAGTGGCCACCAAAATTTGGTTAAGGTTGAATTACAACTCTAGAAATTTGAATCTAGGAACTATTCCACACAAACTGCGAGCCTCACCAACGAGCCACCATATGTTTCTTGTGATATGGGTTGGGCCACATCTATTTAATGTGAAGGAGTGACGCATTTGGCATGGGAGGTTGCTATCCCCTAGCCACCTCAGCGCCATAGGACCGTGGGTGGGGGGGCGGCGGCAAGGGTTAGGCCCTACCACAGCCCCGTGAACACACTGTGACCATTAACACCGTAACCCGAAACCTATGGCCCTGACGACCAACAGAACCATCGCCATGTGACAGGTTCATGACCGCTAGCCATGACCATCGAGCAGAGGAGGTAAAGGGGGCCAGTCCCAAGTCCCATGGTGATCCAGGTGGATCTTTAGACACAATGGCATGTAAAAAGCTCAAGATTCAAAGTGTTGGAAAGATGATGAACTTGACATCAGATCGAAGTGCTCGTCGACCTGATTCTAGTGGTGTGAACGACACTCCAATCCGAGTTCAGATGAAGAAGATACAATCAGTCAAAATTGGGTTGACTTTTGATGACTGGGCAGGATTAATGAAGGCACAATTTGGACTTTTTCCGGTGGACGAAATCTGCCCAACTCCAGCTAGATTCCAGGCAAAATTGTTGCCTTGTTAAAAGGACTCCTTCGGTCCAAAACCAGATTTTTAAAAACGGGCGGGTTGTTTTTTTTTTTTAACAAAAAAATATTAAAAAAGGGTGGCAAGCCACCAACCTCGCCACCCGAAAAACAAACAAAAATATCAAAGGGGGGGCGGGCCATGAACCCCGACCCCTCCCCCAGCCACGAAAAGTTCAATATAAAACGGGAGGGACAGGCCATGATCCCAGCCCCTCCGCTGCTCCCACGGAGCCACCACACCAACAATAAGAAATGGGTGGGCCGACCCATGGGGCACGAACCCAACCTAAAAGGGCAGCCACATTAATAACAAACGGCTGTTATTCGAAGCATGGAGGTATGGTGGATGGGTTGCCCAAGGCGGGCTCGACCCAACAAAAAAAAAAACAAATTTTATTTAAAAAAAGAGAGGGTGGTTTATAATGTATAAAAAAAGGAGGAGGTGGGGTTTGACCTCTCGACCTCCTCCCTATTAAACCGGATCACAACCAATTGCACTATAACCATTTTCTTGCAAAATTTGCCACCCAATTGTTATTTAAACACATTTTTCAGTGCGCTTAGGCAAAGGAGGCAATGCACGCGTTTTGAGGCAGAATTTTGTGGGAGGGGTGAAATTTCACTTTTTTCAGGATTTGACAAATTTTATATGGTTTCAACACTTCTCGATGCCACGAACGCAATGGAACTGTTCGTTTCTTCATCAGAGTTCTGCATTTTCATTCATTTTTCAGTATCGAGGTATAAAACTCCTTTTTGTAACTGATGCTTGTACTCTTCTTTTTCATGCCACTTAATGAATGAAGGCCTCCCCATTGATCAAGCAGGGCCCAGAGATGTATTCCAAGTCGGACGAACTCCGTTATCAAGTCTTGTTGTCCTCTTTCATGCTTTATGTGTTTCTCCTCTTGTCTCATGTGCATATTAAGTTTTCTCTGTTAAGCTACAATTTATGCATGTAATTCTTTAACACATCTATAAGCAAATGATTTTGGATCAAGTGGTATCAGAGCGAGTATTTTTTAGATGTGAATTGCATGTCTACATGCTAACAAGAAACACGCTCTGAAGAGGTGAAGGGAAACTAAAGCCTTTCGATTCCGAAGCAGGGTGTACACATCGAAGGAGAAACATGGTAGATGAAGAGGCTCGTCTTGAAGAGGAGCGCAATTTCCAAAAAACCTTCTATTCAATGGTAGAGAATGTCGGTCAATTGCTTTCAAGGCTAGAGAAAGAAGAAGTGAGAAAAATAGAAGAACAAAGTTCAGCTCATGGAAATGGTGGAGAAGAACCCCCTCCTTCTCCTTCCATGAGTGAAAGTTCTCCTCTCATCACCATAATCATAGAAATTCAAGGGATGCATCTAAGAAACCTTTCTTTAAATTAGATGTCAAATTTTATATTCCCATGTTTAACGGTGAAAGTAATGCAGAAAAGCTTAACAACTGGATTAGGCAGATTGAAATCTACTGCAGTATTCAACAAATCTATGAGGATGAGGCAAAGATTCAGTTTGCCTCTCTTTGGCTGAGTAGCACCACTCTCATTTGGTGGGAGAGAAAATAGTGAAGCAGTAAGAGTGTGGGTAATCTTCTTTTCTCATGGCCTAGTTTCATTTCTTCATTAAAGGAACAATTTTGCCCCTTAGGTTACAAAAAAAAGCCTTAATGGATTGGCAATACTTAAGGCAAGGTAGAGGTTAGGATGTTCAAAGCTTTACAAAGGAATTAAGAACACAGGCACTTAATTTGGACATTGCACTTGACTCACCTAAACTAGTAACTAAGTATATTGGATCATTACATAGTTACCTTAGACATTCATTATTATTGTTTGAACCAACTACTATTGACTCCACCAGTGTGAAGGTAATCCATCTTGAGAATAGGGGCAAAAATGAAAGAGATGATCATTTCAAGAAACCACCTTTCAAACCTCCAAATGGAAAACCCAAAGTGAAAGGAAAAGGAAAGGAGAAGAGGACAACATCAAACAAGAAAGATGAAGGAGAAAGACCTTAATGCAATCACTACAAAAAGGAAGGTTATGACGATGATCATTGTTGGAAATAGTACCCGGAAAAGTGACCAAAGAAGTATAGAGGAAAAGGAAAGCAGAAGGCAGTGGCAACTGTGCAGCAAGACCTTGGATCCGATTCGGGAGATGAAGCATTGATCACAGCAGTAGGAACAAAAGGTACTCTTACACCTCATGTTAATTCTAAATCACATGAAGGCACTAGTTCAATAGATGAGTCTCTTCCTAATGAACGAAAGAGAATTGAGCTATTTCATATTAGAGTTATCATAAATCATACAAAAGTGGAAACTCTATTTGATACTGGATTCCAAGCAAACTTAATTTCAGAGTCCTTGGTAAAGAAGCTAGGCTTGGAAACTACACCACATCTAAAACCTTACCCACTTGGATGGATACATGATAAAGCAAAACTAAATGTAATTAAGCAGTGTAAGGTTAAATTTGTGATTGCTTCTAAGTTAGTGGATGAGGTAAAACTTGATGTGATACCATTGGATATCTGTGGCATGGTGTTAGGGAGTCCATATCTATATGATAGAAAGGAAATATTCTTCCGTCATGAAAACAAATACCAATTCACAAAAGATGGGGTAGAATATATTGTAAGGGATCATCAAACTAAAATAAACGCTAGCCTTGTAAGTGCAGTACAAATGAAGAGGTTGGTGAATACGAGTAAGGGTTGCATGTTTATGATTGTAAGGGGAAAAGATGCAAAATAATCCGATGCTTTCCAGGGTTGTGATCATGTGCATAAAAAGGAATTATGTGAATTAATTTCTAACTATGATAAGATGTTTCAGGAACCAAGGGGATTACCTCCGAAGAGGGAAATCCAACTGAGATCCATTTGCAACATGACGCTCCTTTACTGAATATTGGCATGTACAGGATGTCAACCATTGAGATGGAGGAGATCAAAAAGCAGGTGCAAGAACTATTGAACCAAGGGGTCATCAGACTGAGTACTTCTCCGTGCAGCTCACCGATTGTCATAGTGCCGAAGAAATATGGCACATGGAGGATGTGCATGGATTATGGAGCACTAAACAAAATCACGGTGAAAAATCGTTACCCTCTTCCCCGCATTGATGACTTATTAGATCAGTTAAAGAATGCTATCTATTTCACCAAATTCGATTTGCGTAGTGGTTATCACCAGGTCCAAATTGTAGAGCAGGATGTGTGGAAAACCGCCTTCAAGACCAAACATGGGTTGTTTGAATGGATGGTGATGCCATTCAGACTTTGCAATGCTCCAACAACTTTCATGAGGGTCATGAATGATCTCTTTAGGCCTTTCATTGATGAATTTGTTCTTGTATATCTAGATTACATCCTTGTGTTTAGTAAAAGTTGGAATGAACATGTATGTCATGTGAAGAAAGTGTTTGATGTATTGAAAAATGAAAAACTCTATGTAAAATTGTCAAAGTGTGAGTTTGGGAAAACCTCTTTGGTTTACCTAGGTCATATTGTTGGTCATGGTGAGTTAAAAATTGATCCTTCTAAAGTTGAAGCAACTGTAATTGGCCTAAGCCTACTAGTGTAACTGAGGTTCGCAGCTTTTTGGGTGTAGTACAGTATTGGAGGAGATTTATTGCCAATTTCTCTATTATTGCAACACCTTTACATGCATTGACAAGTGTAAAGCAAGTCTTTCAATGGGGAGGAAAGCAATAGAAGTCCTTCGAAACATTGAAAGAAAAGATCAACACCGCACCGATCTTGGCCTTACCAGATCTCCAACAACATTCGAGATTGAAACAGACACCAACGGATATGCCATGGGAGTTGTAATGATGCAGCAAAATAAGCTGATATGTTACCATTCAGAGAAGTTCTCTCAGGCTGTGATAAACTATCCCACTTATGACAAGGAATTATATGCCTTGGTCCAGAGTGTGAAAAAGTGGAAACACTACCTTATTGGCAAGGATACCATAATCCATACAGATCATCAGCCCTTGTAGTATCTTCAGTAACAGACCAAGTTGCAGCAATCTCATCATTTCAGGTGGATGGGTTTTCTGTAGCAGGTTCATCTGGTAATAAAGTATAATAAGGGCACTAGCAACAAAGTGACCGATATGCTATCTCGCCCTCCTATTTCTGCTTCTGTTATTTTGCATAATGCTTCATTATCTTTTGAAAGTTATGATGAATAGTATGTTAACGATGATGACTTTAGGGAGATTTATGCAAAACTAACCCATGGTTCACAGGTGGACAACTATCACTTGTAGGGGACACTATTGTATCACCTTGGTAAATTGTGCATACCCACAAGAGAAAGGGTACATGTAATCTGGGAGGCCCACACCTCCCTTGTGTCTAGTCATTTTGGTATTAAAAAAACTTTGTGTCATGTACAAAGATTTTGTTTTTGGCCTCATATGAAGAACATTGTGAGTCACTATGTAAAGGGATGTGTGATGTGTTCTGTTTCAAATCCCTATAATATAAAACTCGGGCTCTACACACCACTCCCTATTTCGAGTCGTCCATGGGAAAGTGTGTCGATGGATTTTGTAGGAGGTTTGCCTTTGTCTAGAAAAAGTCATGACTATTTTTATGTCGTCGTTGACCATTTTAGTAAGATGTGTATTTTAATGCCTTGTAAAAAGTAGATCACTGCAGAGAAGACTATTCATCTTTTCTTTCAACATGTTTGAGTCCATTTTGAGTTGCCCACATCGATTGTGTCAGATCGAGACTCTTGCTTTCTCAGAGAGTTTTGGACCATCTTGTGGAAGATGATGGACACCAAGTTGAAAAGAAGCACGACATTCCATCCACAGACTGATGGACAGATAGATGTTGTAAACCACACCGTGGTACACTTGTTGCGAGGATATTGTGGGAAACATCCTAAGTTGTGGGATGAGCATCTTCCATATGTGCAGCATTCCTACAACCGAGCAGTGTACTCATTTACGCAATGTTCACCATGTGAGACATGTTTTGGTTACTTGCCAAAGGACCCTTTTGATATGGTCTTTGGAAGGGAAGATGACTCAAGTGGACATAATGACAGGGACAAAGCACAACAGTTCATCCAGTGGATCTAGTTGATTCACCAAGCAGTAGAGGAGTAGTTGGAGAAGAGTCAAGCTCATTACAAGGTTTGACATGAAAAACAATGAGTCGACTATCAATTTCAAGTGGGTGACAAAGTGTGGTTCCATATCAGCAAGGACAAGATGAAGGGAGAAGGGAAGAAGTTGCAACCAATCTAGTATGGTCCATTCACCATTTTGGAGAAGATTGGAAACAATGCCTTTCGTCTCGATTTGCCAATATATATGCAGATGTACTCCGTAGTGAATGTGGAGAACTTAAAGCTATATGAGCCACCATTGATTATGGACACCAAGGAGGTGGGCACAGTTCCTACAGTTGATGATTTTGCACCAGAGTATCTCAATGAGTTACCTGAAGACATCATCCTTGATAGAAGAACTAGGACTTCACGATCGAGAGATGTGGAATACCTTTGAGTTGGTTTCAAGGGATGCACCCTAGCAAGGTAAAATGGCTCGAGAAGGAAAGAATGAGGGAACAATTCCCTCACTTGAAAATTGACTGATAAAGCTTTTGGCGGTCCACAAGCTCCTCAATGGGGAGGATTGATCTAGGTGGATCTTTAGACATAATGGCATGGAAAAAGTTCAAAATTCAAAGTCGTAGAAAGATGATGAACTTGACATCAGATCGAAGTGCTCGTTGCCCTGATTCCAACGGTGCAAACGACACTCCAATCTGAATCTGGATGAAGAAGATAGAGTTAGTCAAAGTTGGGTTGACTTTTGATGACTAGGCAGGATTAATGAAGGCATAATTTGGACTTTTTCCGGCGGATGGAATCCGGCCAACTCTGGCCAGATTCTGGGCAAAATTGTTGCCTCGTTAAAAGGACTCCTTTGGTCCAAAACTAGATTTTGAAAAATGCACGGGTTGTTTTTTTTAACAAAAAAAATATTAAAAAAGGGTGGCAGGCCACCAACCCCACCACCCCAAAAACCAACAACAATATCAAAGGAGGGGTGGGCCATGACCCTTGGCCCCTGCCCTGGCCATGGAAAGTTCAATATAAAATGGGAGGGACAGGCCATGACCCCGGCCCCTCCGCTGCTCCCATGGAGCCACCACACCAACAATAAGAAATGGGTGGGCCGCCCCTTGGGGCACATACCCAACCCAAAAGGGCAGCCACATTAATAATAAACAAATGTTATTCAGAGCATGGCTGTGTGATGGGTGGGCCGCCCAAGGCAGGCCCAACCCAACAAAAAAAACAAATTTTATTTAAACCGGATCACAACCAACTGCACTATAACCATTTTCTTGCAGAATTTGCCACCCAATTGTTATTTAAATGCATTTTTCAGTGCACTCAGGAAGAGGAGGTAGTGCATGCGTTTCGAGGCAGAATTTTGCAGGGGGGAAAAATTTCACTTTGTCAAATTTTGAAAATTTTTATATGGTTTCAGCACTTCTCGATGCCACGAACGCAATGGCACTATCCATTTCTCCATCAGAGTTCTGCATTTTTCAGCCATTTTTTAGTATGGAGGTATAAGAATCCTTTTTGTAACTGATGCTTGTACTCTTCTTTTTCATGCCACTTAATGAATGAAGGCCTCCCCATTGATCAAGCAGGGCCCAGAGACATAGTCCAAGTCAGACGAACTCCGTTATCAAGTCTTGTTGTCTTCTTTCATGCTTTATGTGTTTCTCCTCTTGTCTCATGTGCACATTAAGTTTTCTCTATTAAGCTACAATTTATGCATGTAATTCTTTAACACATCTATAAGCAAAAGATTTTGGATCACATGGGGACCATACGAATAGGTGCACATGAAAATAGGGCTAGCGCAAGGTGGTCCAGCCCACGGGGGCTAGCCCTAGGTCTATGTGAAATCACTTGACCAAGGACGCGGGAGGAATAGGGGCTAGACATAACCCCCAAATTTCGGCACCCAACTCGGTCACATGGCCTCCATGTGGCCGAAATTTTCGGGACTAGGGTCTTAAAGGCGCCCTATCCATCCTACAATTTTTCCCACCGAGCAAGAGTCGTGCCATGTTTAACGGGTAGTTTCTGTGTTTGGGGCACTTGAGCCAGGTTTTGGCTGAATTGTAGGGCAATTAGCAATAGAACTTGGGAAAAGGAGGAAAGAGGCATAAATTTCTTAGTTTTTGGTCTTTTTGGGAGCAAAAAGAGGCTAGACAACTATTTTTGATAGCTCTGAAGCCATTGGAGTTGTTATTGAAATCATTTGAGCACTAAAACATGATGTAATCACTATTTTTATGAGCATAATGATATAGGACTAAATATTGGAAGCTAGACTAGGAGACGTAGCCCAGGAGGGGTGAACTCTTTCATCACTTGTTCTTTTATGTTTGCTGTTATGGTGGTGTTTTCTGCAATATTCTGCAATTTCTGAAGTTTAAATTCATGTTTGTTAATATGAATTTGACATAAGAGTCTTAAAAACTCAAATTTAATCACTTGCAATTTTACATAAACCTCAAGCAATTTCATATACATATCAAGTTTGGTATAAGAGCTTAGGTTCTTTGTTGTTGTGAGAATTTAATTGTTTGAAATTGTTTATGGTGCTTACAAGTTTGAAGCTCAAGAGTGGAGAATGAAAGCTTGTGGGTGCATGTTCTCAAGTTGGGACAGTGACAACAAGAGCACATTTGCCACAATCTCCACCACAAATTTCACATCAAGTTGTACTTGAAGCTTCATAAAGCATGTCACATGAAGGAGGACTTGATAATATGTCAGAGGATGAGAATTCTTTCAGAGAAGCATTCTTTGACATGACCCGTATGGTGAAAGTTCTCTATGAAGAGAGAAACACAAGATTACAAGGTGAGAGCTCCAAGCCTCCAAAGGGAGAGGGTTCTTCAGGAAGAAAAGGAGGAGATGAGGAAAAGCCTCCTAAAGGGAATGTAGGTAAATCACCACCTTCTCCACCTTCATCTTCATCTTCACAATCATATTCATGCTCTTCCACAACTACCCCTTCCCAAACACCTCCACAATGTCCAAAGGGACATGGTAAAACTCCCTTATTGAAACTTGATATTAAATTTGAATTGCCTGTGTATAACAGTGAGGTTAATGCTGAAAGACTAGATAATTGGGTTCATCAACTTGAAGTATATTGAAGGATTCAAAACATCAAGGATGATGAAACAAAGATTCAATTGGTTTCATTAAGGTTGGAGAGTGCAACAATGATTGGTGGGAAGCCAAAACACAAGAGGATATGAAAAAGCATGGTAAGGTCTCAAACTCTTGGATTGATTTTATTGCTGCACTTAGAAGACAATTTTTTCCATTAGCTTATATGTAGAAGGCTATTATGGATTGGCATAATTTTAGGAAATTAAAAGGACAAAGTCTACAAAACTATACTCAAGAGTTTAGGAGAAGAGCACTAGTATTGGATGTAGATTTTACATCTCAAGAAACTTTGTTAAAATATATTGGAGGTTTACATAGTTATCTAAGGCACACTATTCTTATGTTTAATCCCACAAATTTAGATGAGGTTTGTGTTTAAGCCACACATCTAGAAGCAAGAGGGAAAAATATTTTAGATGAGAAAAGTGAGAGTTCCCTTGAAATTGGAGAAAAAGGAAAGGGTAAGTTTAAGGGGAAAGGGAGAATAATGCTCCTATTAAAATGGAAAGAGAAAAAATCACATGCAAACATTGTTTGAAAAATGGCCATGATGAAGATCATTGTTGGAAACTCCAGCCAGAAATGAGACCCAACAAACTTAAAAACAAAGAGAAGGAGAAAACAACTGCAATTATAGAACATGACTTAGGTTCTGATTCAGGAGATGGAACCAAGATTACAACGATGGGTTTGAAAGGTAAGAACATAGCAAGCACCAGTTCTTCAAGTTGTTCCAATGAAACCCAAAATGATGAAGCAAGAATTGAACTTTTCGATGTTAGAGTTGTTTCAAAGCATAACAAAATTGACACTCTTTTTGATAGTGGCTCTCAAGCCAATCTCATCTTTGAAAACATTGTCAAAAGTTTGAACTTGGAAACTATTCGACATCATAGGCCTTATCCTTTAGGTTGGGTGTGTGACAATGCACAGTTTCAAGTAAGTAGAAAGTGTAAATTGAAATTTGCCATCACTGCAAATTTCATAGATGAGGTAGAGCTTGATGTAGTGCCATTAGATATATGTGGTATAGTTTTGGGAAGCCCATTCCTTTATGACAGGAAATATATTTTTCATCGCCATGAGAATAAATATCACTTATTCAAGAATGGAATTGAGTACATAGTTAGAGTGCATCAGAAGAAGATGAATTTGTCTCTTATGCATGCTCGATAAATGATGAGAATTGTGAATGCAAGTCAAAGTTTTGCTTTGTTAATGTTCAAGCATCAAAATGTTGTGAATGAGGCATTTCAAGGAAATGCATCAAATGGAAATTATGATTTCATTAAGGTTGCTAATGGTTGTAATAAGTTGTTTCAAGGTTCTAACATGTTGGCTCCTAAAAGAGGTAAAGGAGACGAGGAAATTTCAGCGTCATACATCATGGTTGAACAGTGATGGGAACACGATGTTAGTGCTAAAGAGTGCAAAGGTCAAAGAGCAAGTGCCAAACAAATTTTACAAAGAAGGAATAGGTTCCATAAGTTCTTCTTGGGGATTTCAAAAAGGTGCATGTCAATGGTGAAAACACTTGGTCAAGAGTCGAGCTAAGTACAAGGCAAGACAAGCTAAACATCGTCATGTCGAGAGTGTTTGAGGTGAGAAGAATTTCAAGTTGTTTAAGTTTCCTTTGATTGACTAACGAGGAAGGAATATGTTTGCTTCTTCAAGGGAAATTTGTTGTTTTGCAAATTCTGGGAAATTGTAGCAAGATGGTATCTACAACAACAAGATAGGGTCTCCAGAATCAAGGAAAAAGATTAGTTTTCACGAAAAGCTCAAATTGTTGAATTCAGGAAAATTCCAGTGGATTGAGACTAGAAGGGTGAGGGGGATGTACCCTCATCTATTTTTTCAGTAATAAAGAGCTTTTGGGGTCCAAAATCTTCTACTGGGGAGGAGTGATCCATTGGATAAAAAATATGCTCAAAAATGAAATTTGTTGGAATGGCTCAAAAATGGAACGACTTGATAGAGCTTGTCATTCTGAATCCAATGCAACTCGTTTCACAGAAAAGAGACATTGTATGCTCCCACAAATGTGTTTTGATCGATTTTGGAAATAACTAAATTTTTAAAAAAGATAGTGTGGAGGCTGCCTAGTCAACAGTTAATATAGCTTACTGGGCTTGTTGACTTGGGAGGGTCACTGAACTCTAGGGGCCAATCTTAGTGTGACAAGTGTCATCTTTATATTGGCTGCTGGGTGATCAAATTCTATTGGAGTTTGAATTTGTTTAAGGTGGACCAACCACAGGTTGCCACGTGGCCCAACTAGAGGCTGTTAGGTGGCACCTCGGTGGCCAGTTATACTTGGTTAAGGTCAAATTACAACTCCAGGAATTTGAAACCAGGACCTATTCCACACAAACTACAGGCCTCACCAACGAGGCACCATATGTTTCTTGTGATATGGGTTGGGCCGCATATATTTAATGTGAAAGAGTGGTGCCTTTGGCATGGGGGGTTAGGTTAGCTCCTAGCCCTTGGCCACCCCAGTGCCACGAGACCACGTGCTTGGGGCTAAGGACTAGGCCCTAGCCTATCTTTGTGAATAAACAATGACCATTAACACCGTAGCCCAAAACCCATGGCCCGAGCCGCCAACAGAACCGCCACCATGTGACATGTTTGTGATTGCTAGCCATGACCGCCGAGTGGAGGAGGTAAAGGGGGTCGAGCCTAGATCCCATGGGGAGCATATGACCAGGTGCGTGTGGAAACATGGCTAGCGTAAGGGGGGCCAGCCTTAGGATCTATGTGAAATTACGTGACCAAGGGCACAGGAGGAACAGGGGCTAGACAGAGCCCCCGAAATTCAGCACTCAACCCGATCACATGGCGTCCATGTGGCCGAAATTTTTGGGATTGGGGGCTTAAAGGCACCCTTATTCATCCTACAATTTCACCTATTGAGAAGGAATCATTCCAGGTTTAACGGGAAGTTTCCGTGTTTGGGGCACTCGAGCTAGGTTTTGGCCGAATTGTAGGGCAATTAGCTGCAGAACTTAGGAAAAGGAGGAAAGAGGCATAACTTTCTCAGTTTTTGGTCTTTTTGGGAGTAGAAAGAGGCTAGATAGAGGTTTTTGATATCTTTCAGAGCCGTTTTTTTTAAACCAACCTAATTTTTCGAGATCTTTCCATTGGAACACTTAGTTTCAGCATATATAGCTTCATTTTCTGTTAAAATGGAAAGTCCATGCCAAGTTATTCTTGACAACACCAACTACTTCCAATGGTGGTCCTACATTGTGGATTTACTTAGAAGTAAAGGTCTTTACAGAATAGCCTCAGGCGAAGAAACCAAACCGAAAGATGAAGATAAGGCAGTTAAATGGGAAAATAGGCAAGATCAAGCACGTGGGTTGATAGGGATGTCTATTTCTCCAGATCTTAGATTCCATATTGTAGAACTTGATACTCCTGATGAAGCAATGAAGCATATTACTAAAGTTTTTGGAATCACAAATGAACTTAGAGACCATCAACTTGAAAATGGGTTGCTTACATTGGACCCCAATAATTTTTCTTGCATTGAAGATTTTTTGTCCAAGTTCAAGACCCTTAGACTTCTTTTGGAAGGTGTTAAGGTTAAGAAAGAAGATGGTAACCTTATCTATTCCATTCTTACTAAGTTGGGACTAGCCTACTCTGTGTTTGTTTCCACCTTCCATTCTACAAGAGAAGCCTTCATTTCTCAAGGACAAGACTACAAGTCCCCTTCCTTTGATTCTTTTTGTGATTCTTTAATAAGAGAACAAGAAAAACTCTTACACCTTGGTATTCTTAATCTTGGAAACTCTTCTAAGAAAGCGTTAGCCGCCCAACAACAACCAAATTCAAGGAATCCTAAGAAGTTGTATCCTAAAAGGAATGGTCCTAAACCAAACAAGGGTCCTAAGCAATTTCAGCCTCAAAATAAAAAATCATTGCAACAAAATGATAAGGCAAATAAAAACAAAGGGAAGAAGACTGATAGACATTGCCACTTTTGTAATCGAGATGGCCACTTAGAATCCAAATGCCTTAAGAAGATGGAAGCCTTGGAAGCATCAATGAAGAAGCATAACATCCATTTGGAGCACTCTTCAACTTCAACTTCATCTTCAGGAATGGCACTTTCTGCATGTGGTTGTCAAGCATCTCGATCTGGCTCTGCACTAAATGTATCTTCTTCATTTCATTCTCATGAGTGGCTCATTGATTCTGGAGCTTCTTATCACATGGCCAAAAACAAAGCCATGTTTTCTTCTTAAAATGATTGTAACACCAAAAATATATATGTTGGTGATGATAAATCTCTTAGTGTTGTAGGGACTGGAACTGTTCATATAGACAATGGTCAATTTAATGATGTATTATGTGTTCCAACCTTATCCTGCAACCTTCTATCTGTATATCAGATAACTCATTCAGGTGAAGGTAAAATCGCTGAATTTCACCTCATGATGTTGTAATTAAGTATCTAAGAGATCCTAGACAGATTTTAGCTTTTGGTATTGCTGATGATTCTACAAGGTTGTATAAGTTCACAACTTTGGGTCATCAAATCTTCCCTCGGTATTTGTTGCTCATAATGATGAAGTGAGCAAACTTTGGCATGAGCGATTTGGTCACTTAAACTATCGCTCCCTTCAGTATCTATGTAAAGAAAATATGGTGACAGGTCTTCCTATGGTATCTTGCAGAGATGGTGTTTGTTCTGGATGTGTACTTGAAAACATCATCGGGACAGTTTTGAAAAACGTGCCTCTTGGCACGCCTCAGCCCCTTTACAGCTTGTGCACAGTGATTTGTGTGGTCCACTTCCTGTTACTTCATTCTCTGGCTGCAAGTATTTCTTAACTTTCATTGATGATTTCTCCAGACGCACTTGGGTATACTTCTTAAAACTCAAGAGCGAAGTATTTAACACATTTTTGGCCTTCAAAGCCTTTGTTGAAAACCAATCTGGACATCAAATTCTTAAGCTAAGAACTGATAATGGTGGAGAATATGTTAAAAACACATTCATCAACTTTTGCACCGAAAATGGAATTCAAGTGCAACATACTGTTCCATACACTCCACAACAAAATGGTGTAGCTGAAAGGAAAAATCGCACCTTAAAGGAAATGGCTAATTGTATGCTGCAATCTAAAGGACTCAGTCTTAGTTTTGGGCCGAAGCAATTAATTGTGCAAATTATATAATAAATCGCACTCCTACTAAGGTTCTAAAGAATATCACTCCAGAAGAAGCTTGGAGTTCCATTAAACCAGATGTCAGTCACTTTCATATTTTTGGAAGTGAAGCATGGGCCCATATTCCAGATGAAAAGCATAAAGCTTTAGAACCTAAGAGTGAGAAATGTACTTTTGTTGGGTATTCTGAAGATGTAAAAGGTTATAGACTTATTCCAATTAAGTCCAAAAATGTTATCATTAGAAGAGATGTAAAATTTGATGAAAATAAATCGGCCTGCGAGCCTAGTCCGGCGGATGTGCCACCTCTTCCTATCTCTTCTACTTTTGAAAACATTTCTTCTTCAGATGAGGATGACAATCCTCCCCCACCTTCTCAGGATCCTCAACTTCCAAGATGGGTCTGTGCTACTCGGGATGCAGCAGGTGATCTTGCCGGTGATCCTACAGATCAGCGACGTACACGTTCTCAGTTTGAAAGAGCCTATTCTTTACTGGCTCAAGCTCCAGTAAATCATGATCCTGACACTTTTGCAGAAGCTTCA
>APFE030911970.1:171019-211015 GCA_000404065.3 Pinus taeda | reverse complement strand
ACTTTTGAGGCATGTAAATGATGGGTTTTTGTGTAATTTTCATGGCACTTAGATACTTTTACTCTCCTTGAACACTTCTAAAAGTTTCCTTGATGTAAATGGTAAATATTTAATGCATGGATAGGTTTCCTAAGTTTTAGAGGCAAGTTGTTGTGATTGCCTATTATCTAGTGATTAATTTAGAATTAGTTGCAACAGCTCCTAGGAAGCTGAGCTCGACCCTTAGAGGTGGGGAAAGGAGTTAGATCTTCTATATTATGCCTTTTCTTACTCATTTTCATGTTGGACTCTTGAGGGAGAAAGTTCTATTGTATATTTTACTTGTATCTCTGCAATTTGAGGAAAAGGAAGGCCAGGGTTTTGCAGACATCATTGTGGATTCTTGTGGATTATTGTGCTGATGGTGTGTTTCCTACTTGTCATTGTAAGTGTGTTATGTGTTCCATCTCTTATTCTATTGCTGCTAATTAAACAAAAGAAGTGATAAAGTTCTAATTCATGCATGCCATGCTCAACTTTCAAATTTGTTTAATATTTATGTTTTCCACTGTCTAGAGAGGATTCAAAGTCATTGTTTGCCCTCTTTAGCCTCTCTTCTTTTCTCCTTGATCATCCATCTCAGCTAAAGGCATCAGCACAAAATCCTACCTTGCCCCAAAGACCCACCTGCAAAAACTGAGCTCAATCCCCGCACCCTGAGTTGCACTCCCTCCAATTGCCACCAAAAAACCCCAAAAAACCCCCAAATCAACTTTCAAATCAGTTTACTAGCCTAATATCTGTGTTACCTTGATTGGTCATCTCTTCCCATTGAAAATTTAACGAGATTGACCGGAGAGAGCCTTCTCATACCCCGTAGGGCTAGCTACGAGGTGAAATGGTTTGATGTTGCCTTGAAGGTTTGCCTTTCTCAGCCTGAGGTGAAATCTCAAGTGCTAACACCAGGCAGTTCGACGCAAAGCCAACACGGTAGCAAATCACCTGGCAAATTATGGTATAGAAAATCCCACTATCATCATGTACAACTGTTGGCAGGATATCACCTGCCCGGAACTGAGAAACAATTGTACTCTGCTCTCGAGGCAGGACATTTTTAACGAAGGATAAGGCCAGGGGTACAAAGATCTTTGCAGGTAGTGGAGTATGACACCATCCAATCGAAAGGCAATGAGAATAGAGGGTCGACAGTCGAATGATGTACACGCAAGGAATGGGCATTCAATGCACAAGTAGGATGGAGCAACTCCTAGCAGTTCCATGAACAAAAAGTTTGAACTCTGCCGGCACCCATTTAAAATTATTGCCACTTGGCACTCACTGGAAGGGTTCAAGCGGGGAAAATTTAATAGCATAGATCCGGCACATCAATAAAATTGTGAACCACGGAGCAAAGATAATCATGAAGGGACGTGCGAACATAAGGTGGCGAGATGGGACGCATCAAGTGGTTCATTCGCTCTCTCCTCTATATCTACAGTCCCCAATAACGGAAGCCCCATTCTGATTTCCGAAGGTCACTAGTATCCCATCATCTGTACTATCAAAAGGCAACTTTTTTCTATTCTTAGTCTTAAGGGAATGGCGCAAGGGCAGCAGAAATTTCAAGCAAGCACGGGAAGCCTACGAAACAAGGACCTCGCAGAAGGAGAAGCGTAAGATTGAGGAGCTAGAAGCTATTGTGAATGAAGAAGAAGAAAACCTAGAGGAGAATGATATGGAGAAGGACATGGAGTGGGTTCAGGATCCTGGCACGACGTCGACTCGAGCTACTCAGTATGTCCGCACTCAGGCGAAGATGTGGCGTATGAAAATGATGTTGGCGAAAGCCATCAGCGTGCAAGGGGAGTATCTCAGCCAAGCTTGACAGGCTCAGTAGGTCATTTCTGTCATTTCTGCGGATCATGCGGCGGTCTTGGAGGCTCTGGACTTCAAAATTAGCTCTCTAGAGCAACAATTTGGTAACATTTCCAAGAATATGACAATCTTGATCAGCCTTCTTCGACATTCCATTTGCTAGGAAGCTGTGAGTGTGGGGGAAAGGGCGAAGGAGAAAACAGGAACCAGCCAGGGAAAGCTCTCTTCTCAACCTTAGGCGGGTAGAGCTTCTACTTTGACTGGTTAGGATTCCTCCACCAAAGATTATATTGTTCTTGAGTTGTAAGGGGTCATTTCTGCAGTCTCTTTGGGTGCTCGTGGGACTTGGGTCAGCACCTTCGGTCTCTGTTCTACGAACTTCTCTACTCTGTTTCAGTTCTCTGTTCTCAATTTTCACAGTTTATGTCTTAGTTACCTTGCCAGTCTAGGTGGATCTCGGGTATAGATGGACTCTGTTTTGTCATGGGTTAAGATGGTGCACTGTTTTTTGATGGCCCCAATCTTTCTATGCTGCCCTGCGTGGTGAGCCCTGGGGATTTTTGTCAGTCAAGATGGTTATGATAGGTTGCAATCAGACAAGGGAGACGTTCTAAAGTCTGCACGAGCAGACCTTTTTGTAAAATATGTAATTTTTGACTTAATACAAACTGCTGACTACACAAAAAAAAGGATGGAATAAAATGTGGACAAAGACATTTGAATAAACTCTTAACTTTTGTAACAAACCATGATGTTGGGGAAATTTTCTATGTACCTATCTCTATTTTGCTCCAAGGTTATCTAGCTCATTAATTACTTTTCTTTGTAATATTCAAATGTGTTTCATTATTAGAGTTATGAATTTGTTCAAACATTCAATAATTTTATTTATCTCTTTATAGTATTTTAATATATTTATTATTAGATTATAAATTTATTCAACATTCAATAATCGTTTCTTCTCTTTGTATATCAAATGTATTTCTTATAGATTTATGAATTTGTTTAATATTCAATGATTGTTATCTATTACTTTTACTTGTATCTATTATTTTTTTTTGCATAAACAAGTACTAAACATCAACACTACATATTACACTAATATTACACTTGTTTTAATATTATTCGTATAAAAACATTTATAATAATTAAATATCAAAAATTAAATCTCTATTTATTTTTACTCACATCTAATCCAATCCCATAATTAAAGAAATCTCAATCTATAACTACTTAATTATATATAAAGCATCATGATATCATCTTACCAGAGAAAATAAATATCAAAAATTAAATCTACATAATTTTTTTCACTCACATCTAATCCAATCCCATAGTTAGAAAAAATAAATCAATCTATAGTTACTTATATATAAAGGCATCATGATGTTGTCTTACCCGAGAAAACTTTACTCTCGTGGCAAGTCTCTAATCAAATTTGTAACATATATATATAATCATTACTTGCTTTAACAATCAAAGTTTAATATATATATAGTCATTATTTGCTTTAACAATTAAATTTTATTATATAAAAACAATTATAATTTTTTTTATGCATATTTTAAGACATAAAATTTAATCAATTTAAATCATTACTTCTTCAATAATATTTATTAATGCCTATTAAAAATGTTATATTATCCTATAAAAAACATTTTAATAGAAATTTATAATAATTAAATATCAAATACTAAATCTCCAGATTCCTTTCACTCACATCTAATCCAATTCCATAGTTATAAATTATAGCTACTTATCTATAAAGGCATCGTGCAGTCGCCTTAAAGGAGAAAGCTTTACCCGCGTGGCCTTCCACGTCTTTTAATCAATCAATTTTTAGTATAAAGATACCTTTATCATATGGGCCATCCAAAGATTCAATGACTCAATTTGCGTACGGAGGTTGTAAAAGGGGACACGGCTCACGAATGTTATCTCTGTAATGGCTTTTGTCTTTTAGCAATTAAATAGCAGACAAATCTAATAAATATACGCAATATAAATTTGTTAGACTTTAAGTCTTTGAGGATGGTTTTTTTTTGGGTTTTAAATGTCGACATAAGAAACATAACACTCTAGATAATCCGAATTATACTACTACAATATAAATAGTTATGATAATGGTGATATTTTTGTTATGATTATAAAATTATTATAATTGATTGAAATTTATATGAATAAAATATTTTTTAATATTTTTGAGAATAATAAGAATTAATGGTTATTGAGACTGTATTTGATATATTCAATTCTTATTTTGATATGTTAGATTCTGATCAGATGAGATTATGAGCGTGTTTTTTATAATTTTATCATTACTTAAAAAAGCTATGTTTGAAAATCTTGAGTTAAAAAATAAAAGAATTGCTAATCAATTAGATTTAATTTGTTTGATATTTTGAAAAGAAATGTTTTTATTCTCAAGTTTTTTTTCCAAAGCATTTTGAAAATTGAAGTTTATGAAAATGTGTTTTATTTTAACCATATTGAATTTATTTTTTATATAAATTAAAATTAAAGTAATATTTTAATTTTTTTATATTAAAAATTAGCCACTGTTTTAATAATTAATTTTTTTAATTACAACTTATTTATTTTTAAATTCAATGTAATAATATTTTAAAATTATATTTTGAATTTTTAAATAATTATTATAAAAATCTATAAAATATTATAACAAGGAAAAAGTTAAATTTACATTTAAAAAAAATTATAAAAAAATATTTTTAGGTCTATAAGTATGTTAGTTTTGGAATTGTGTGTTTTAATAATTTTTAGTTTAATTATCAATAATTAATAAGTGGATGGTTAGGATTTAAGCTAATAAAATATTTTCTAAATATTTAATAGTAGTTTTGTTTTGTTTTGTTTTGTTTTTTTTTTTTTACACGTAGAAAAAGTCGTAATTTCTATTGATTTAAAGAAATTACATTTTGTAGATGTTGATGCATATGCATATGGAGGCAGTTGCCTGACGAGTTCATAAAAATTATGATAAAAAAGAAAGCTGATATGTCTCCACGCAGGGAGTCTGCTTTCTAGTATACTGTATCTATATCTGCTTGCTAACATAGTGTGACCAAGATCAATATTATATCCATCTCTTCACAGAGACAAAATGACTTAAAGTATCATGATCTAGCTTGTACAAGTATAAAAAAGAGTAAATATGTGCAATATATACAAGGATAATCAAAATATATATGGGGCTTACAACCCGTTAACTCTAAGATCATCAAAAGGTCTATGGTAGTACTGGTAGAAGACCCCATCGATCTCCTCCTGAATCAACCAGTCGATCCCTTGTCTAAGCGCTGCCTCTTTGGATAGATGATCTGCTTCTGAGTTAAGTTCCCTGTAAATGTGTCGACAGACGAAGGAGTCAAATGATATTATCAATCTTTTAACTTCGTCTAATATATGCCTCAATGTAAATGCATTGCAATGTGATGCATCATTCAACCAATTGCATACGATTTTAGAATCACCAAACAGCTGTAGATGTTTGCATTGTTTTGCCAGTGCAAAATGTATAATATGTTTTGTAGCGCAGAGTTCAGCAAAGTTATTAGTTCCCCTGCCTAAGTTAATCTGGATCTTAAAGCAATGACTATCATTAAGGTGGAGGATGGCACCACCCCCACAACCAGCCTCCTACGCAGAGCCGTCAAAATACGCCCAGGGCTTAGATCTGTCAATGATTTCAGGAATGATGGTGCGGGGAGGGGTGTTGGCGTCGTCTTCAGGAAGAAGGTCGAAGTCTGCAATGGTATGAGGCAAGATGGTAGGCCATTGGGGGGATCTGAGGTTGAAGATAGCTTGGTTCCGGGTAATCCA
The DNA here is from genome assembly GCA_000404065.3 of Pinus taeda. Taxonomy (NCBI): domain Eukaryota; kingdom Viridiplantae; phylum Streptophyta; class Pinopsida; order Pinales; family Pinaceae; genus Pinus; species Pinus taeda. The sequence continues at coordinate 205,321 of APFE030911970.1, read as the reverse complement.
TAATGACCAACAGACAAGCAGAGGTAAGTTTTTGGATTTGCCATTATGATTTAGACACCATGTATTCCAGGCATCCATAATATTGGGTCCATTCCAATTATTTAAGGATGGGTAGTGAGCAATGATGGAATTCCAATAATTTTTGGTTGTGGGGCAATTTAGAGAAAGATGTTCTGTGCTTTCTTCATCGTTTCGACACAGGTGGCACCAGAACGGGCCATGAAACAATCTTTTCATTAGATTAGTCTCTGTGGGTATATTGTCAAAAAGGATGTTCCACATCAGTAATCGAGAGCGAGGGGCCGCCTTGAGTTTCCATAGTTGTTTCCAAGTCGGAAGTATATTCTGGGGCTTGTGAGGTTCCATAAGTCTAATATAAACTTGTTTCAGAGAATATACACTGTGTTTGGCAAAAGCCCAAATGATCTCATCTGGTCCTTCAGTGAGACAGATGTGTGCCTGAGTAAGGGCATCCGTATAGTCCTGCCAATCCTGCTGCCACTGTACAGGGATGTCCAAGTCTCGTGTCATTTTCCATGCCTGCTGAAGAAAAGAAGAGTTGATGTGGTCACCAATGTGTTTGATGTGGATGATGCCCCTGCTGCGTAAATGCCTTATTAAGTCTGCTGGTAATCTGTGGGCATTACCACAGCCTACCCATGGATCCAAGCCAATACGCACTAGATTGCCCTCCTTAATACACCACATAATACCATCCCGCAGTAGGGGTAGTGAACTGATGACTGCTTTCCATATATTGGAGATGTTGTTCCTCGTTCCATGCTGCTGTCTAATCCAGTCTATCAGATTCATGGGCCAGATATATTTCATTTGAGCTACACGGGAACAGAGGCTATTACTGGTGATAAGCTGCCAGCCGAGCTTGGCCGCCAGTGCTTTGGAGAAAAGATCCAGCCTCTTGATGCCCCATCCTCCCCAGCGCTTGGGTTTTGCTATAGTGTACCATTTGACCCATGGGAATAGCTTGCCCGGTTGATTGCCTTTCCATAAGAATCTGCAACAAATACTTTGTATTCTGTTCAATATGCCTTTTGGTATCCACGCCAGGGTCATCCAATAGACTGGAGTGGCTTCTATCACTGCTTTGATGAGTATTAACTTGCCAACACGAGATAGATATTTATGATACCATACTTGAAGTCTCTTTTCCACTTTTGCAATGAGCCATGTCTAGTCCGCTATCCTGTAACCAAGGGGATTTAATCTAAAGCCCAGGTATTTGATCCCTTCTGCCAGGTTTAGAGAGGTGAATGGAAAGCGTTGTAAAGTATATAAAATCTCACGCTGGGAGCAGCCCGCCGAAGTAATCGAGGATTTACTATTATTTATTAACATCCCAGTAGCCTGTTGGAAAAGATTGAAGGTGTTCTGGAGGGCCATGGTATCCCCAATGCTACCATTTAAGAAAATGAGTATGTCATCAACAAACAATAGGTGAGTAAGGAAAAAATTCTCTGATATCTTGATTCCTGTCAGATGATTCCTCTTGAGAGCAGATGATATGGTCCTACATAATCCTTCCATGATAAGTAAAAAAAGTAAGGGCGAGAGTGGACATCCCTGCCTGGTTCCTCTCTCCGAACTGAAGAAAGATGTAGCTTCCCCATTGAGTAACACACTATAAGATACATTGGTTATACAACCCATAATCCATTTAATAAATTCATAAGGAAATCCAAGATGGGTTAGCAAAAGTCTGATATAAAGCCAATTTACTCTATCAAAAGCCTTTGAGAGGTCTACCTTCAATATCATACCCTTCTGTTTTTTAATATGCAAGGTGTGGAGGAGTTCTTGTGCAGTGGCAATGGCTTCATGGATCTGTCGGTGATGCAGGAAAGCAAACTGTTCAGATGATATGTGTCAAGAGAGAATAGGCTTCAGGCAATTAACGATTATCTTAGAAATAATCTTATATAGACAGTTACAAAGGGAAATGGGGCAGAAATCATTGTAGGAGGAGGGATTATCAGATTTCGGAATAAGGGCAATGAAGGTAAATTTAATGGCCGAGGATATCCTTCCACTCCTTCTGTAATTTTCCACTATCTTAAGTAGATCTTCCCCCAGGATTTCAAAGAATGCAATGCAGAACTTAATGGTCCACCCGTCTGGGCCAGGGCTCTTGTCTTTCTTGAACCATTTTAGTGTTGCCTCTAGCTCTTCCATCGATACTTCCATCAATAGGTCTCTAGTGTCTTCCTATTGTACGAATCTGGGGAAGTGTTAAGCAACTCTCATGATTTCCATAATATTTGTAGCTCTAGGTGCCTTATAGATGCTCCTGAAATGTTCAATGGCTAATCTAGCCATATCCCTTTGTGATGATACTAAGTGCCCCTGCTCATCGCTCAATTCCCAAATGGTATTAATGGCTTTTCGACCATTAGCAAATTTATGAAAAAACTTAGTGTTGTCATCTCCTTCGGTGAGCCAAATCTCTCTAATCCTGAGCCTCCAACTCTCTTCCCTCTCCTTTAGGATCTAAGAGCGCTTCTTAATATGAGAGGTGTAAAGTTATTTACTCTCAACTGTAGGGAAGGTGCCATCTGAGATGTCCTCCTGTGCTGCAATGGCTTTCTCTGCCTCCCTCAGAGATTTGTCATCATTTATATGCTTCTGATGTGCCCACATTTTAGAGACCCTCTTTAGTTCAGTCAATTTCCTTATGAAACCTTCAACATGGTCCTAACTGTCCAGTATGGGGTTAGTCTGCCAGAAATTAGTGACCATCTGTATATACAAAGGATCTTTGAGCCAAGAGGCATTGAATTTGAAGGGGCTCCTGATCTTCTGATTTACATCGGCCAACTCCATAAATATTGGCCGGTGGTCTGAGATGCCTCCAGTACCAACCCATTGACGAATGTGGGGGAGATTGCTCAGGAAAGCTTCCTTGATGAGAAATCTGTCAAGTCTTCTGGCCAGACTGTGATCACCACTGCGATTTTTAGTCCAAGTATACTGTATCTTGGCAGATGGAATGCTCACCCATTGATGTTTCTCGAGTAGGGAAGAGATGGTGTCTGATAAGCTGTCAACTTAGGCCGAGTGACCCCAAGATTCACTGAAGCCCAAAGAAAAGTTTAAGTCCCCACCTAGTATGATGTTATCCACCTCAAGAAGGCGAGAGTCCAGAAAAGTTCTCCAGAAGTTAGCCTTGTCTACACACGGGCCATAAACATTCATAATACGGATTTCCATCTCAAGAGGGTGGGAAAAAATATCCATGCCAATGAAGCCCCTACCTCCCCAAATGTTCCTAATCTCCAGAGACTTGTTACATATCCCAATAGCAGAGCCCCTAGATCTCCCAGACGCGTCCAGGGCATGGAAGGTCCAATTAGGCAGCCAAGATTTAAGAGTGTGCATAAGAGGATCAGCCAAGCAAAGCGTTTCTTGTAAAAATATAATGTTTGTCTGGGATGAAGTGAGTAGCCTTTTGAGAGCTAGTTTTTTGGGCTGACTAGCAAACCCTCTGCAGTTGAAAGAGATAATCTTCATGAGGGATGAGTCTGAGGGCCGTTCCTTGCTCTAAGGGCCCTGAGGATGGTTTGTTGTCACCCAAGGGCAACTTCTTCTCCTGCTGTGTGTCTAGCTTTAAAGAGCCGAGAGGGTCGACCCCTTGTGGTCTTATGAGAGACAGGGGTAGCCTCAAGGTCCAGACCAATCGCATCATCACTTTTATCCCTTGATCTGGAATGGAGAGAGTACCAGGGGGAAGCGGAGGGGGAGGGAAAGGAGCAGGAGGGGAGGGAGGAAGATGACAGGGATGGATTACAGGGGGAGGAGAAGGGTGAGGGGAGAGGAAGGGAACATAAAAGGGATGGGGGAGAGACGAGACCTTGGGATCTGTATATACCCACTGAGGTCAAGAGCGATGATAAAGGGGGAGATGTGAAAATGCAGGAATGAGATGCAAATACATCAAATATGCCAAATATAGGAGAAGAGTGAGATGAAGATGTAAATAACATACCCGGGTCCAAGCTGATTTCCTGAATAGGACCGGTGCAAGCTGGAGGAGATGGCGGAGGCTGGTTAGTAGCTGAGGGATCCTTGACCGCGCCTGCTATATCAGGTGTACCTTGGGGATCCCCAATATCCTTATTGCGCTCCTCCAGTATCAGATCTTTATCTTGTTGGGAGGGGTGTCCCCTAGGTGATTCAGGATCCTTGTTCTTCTGAAGGAAAGGGCAATCCCTGTATAAATGCCCCACATTGTGGCATCTGCGACAACGATATGGGATGCCTTCATAGTCGATGATCTGTTTGCGGGATGTGTCCCTCCATTGTATAGTGATGAACTCTAGTAAGCCTCCCATGGTATCCAAGTTGATGAGGATCTGAGCATAAGCCATCATGCCAGGGAGCTGGTAGGACTTATCATACTCCATATAGGTACCAATCGCATTGCCAATCCGCCGGAAGATGTATTCAAACCAGTATTGAAGGGGAAGTCCTGGCAGCCGAATCCAAACAGGTCCAATGCCTATCTTCTCTGTCTCAGGGTCAAAAAGGGGCGTCCATCACTTGAGGAGAACCGGGGCATGTTCAAAATGCCAGTAAGAGGACAATACCCAATTGGTATGATTGGCATGAGCGAATCTCAGGGCAAACCATCCCCTCACAAAGGTTTGCACGAAGGGGATGTCGACCAGATGGTGACCCCAAACCTCGGATGCCCAGGTTTTTAGGTGAGCGGCCGTGTAATTCCGTTCTCTGATGCGCCCGACCAGGACCCTGTCAGCGAAGTCCATAATATCACCCCACTAAATGTCCTCTTCTAATCTGAGAAAGATGTCGTCCGCCTTGGACTTGTAACACTTGTGCTTCTTTTTAGATCCTGGAGGAGGAGGCAGTGGATGTATCTGGCTCGAAATAGGGTCAGACGCTGCCGGGGGAGGGTTAGGGTTATACGAGGGAGGGTTTGGGATGCCCGCAGAAATAAGGAAGGAATCGTCAAGCGGAGGAACGGTCGTAAAGCTGCCGGAAGTAGGGGCGATGGAGCCTTGTGGGGTAAGACCAGTCGAAGCTATGGGAATTGATGGGGAAAAAACGGTCGGGAAAGAGCCCCTGGCGCAGGGGGGTCCAAACCAAGGTTAGGGTTTAAGCAGCCAGAAACGAAACCAAGGGTTGCCAGGGAAAGTGGGGGGGTAGAAAGCGCTGGCCAGGTAGGAGGGTTGTCCGGGAGAACCACCGGTTGAGTTCGTGACGGTTCCACAAAGGAATATGAAGAATAACTTTCGATGAGGCCAGAACTGTACATACCTTCCGATGTGGAGAAAGAGGAGCGCCAAATGGAAACCCCCTCCAACGGGTCTGCTGAGTAATCAACGACTTCCAGTTCATCCATGACGACAACTGTTTCTTGGAATGGCAGACACCTCAGTTAGCTGGAATAACAGAGCGTAAACAATGCGCAGGGAACAGAGAGACTGCAGCAGGTAGCGCAAGCCGTCGACGGGTAGATGACCGGAAGGTAACATAACAATAAATGCCCCTCGAGGCCCCGGCAGGTCAAGCCGCGCTGAAGGATGGAGGTGATGATCGGGTTACGGCAACGGATGGCGGGGATGCAGGTTTCCAGTGGTCGGTTACAGTGACCTGCATTAACCTGAAGCCCTAACCCAAACCCTCGCGAGCCATCCCGCTCAGCCCGGTCATCTTTTCTTATAACAGTTGAATGATCTTTATTACCAATTGTTATTTGAAATCATTTTAGATCGCATAACAAAAAAATCTTACGTCGGGTTAATATAGATATTAGATGTCGTTGTTTTTTTAGAATACAATAGCATATCATTAGATTAGAATTTTTAATAGTAGTTATGCATGGAGGGTTTAGATTCATCTCAAAAATAATTAGGCCTTTGTTTTCTTTTCAATTTAATTAAAAGAATGTTATAAAATAAAATAAAAATATATATGAAATTGATTATGATTATATGTAGAATATTATTAAGACTTTCACGATAAATGAGAAATTTTTCGTGTTAAAATGTATATATGTTTTTTTTTAAGTATATATGTTAAATTCATTATTTAATTCATTTTATAATTAATAATAATAATCATTATTTTTTAATTTATTTTTATTTTTTGGGTAACCAAGAAATCTTAAGCGAGTCTCTTGCTAGGGAGACCTGACAAAGCCAAAAGCATAGTCTCCATATAGAGGCTCAAGGTAGCTAAGTATGAAGAAAATAAGAAATTAACATACAAAAACTAAATAGCTAGCCTAATCAACTACAAAAATAAAAATTATGAACTAAAGACAAATATGAAAAAACCATGACAAAGACTTTAACATAAGGATTTGAGTCTATGGCAACAACCTGGATGGGGTCTTTGTAGGATCCAGCAATGCCCCTTATATTTGACGAGATAATTTTCATGTTGGGGCATTATTGGAGTTCTGAAATGCCTCTGTGATTACTTTGATTCTCCTCAAATAGACTAGCATTTCCCCTAGTTCATTCGAGAGTTGCAGATTGCTTTTCCTGTTTCATTTCCCTAGTTCATCCAAGAGTTGCAGATTGCTTTTCCTGTTGCATTTAATTTCAGCTTGTGAGGTTTGGTCGAGTCCTTCACGGAGTGGGTTTGGACACTGATCACGCTGGTATTGGAAGCTCCAAATTTTGACTGCGATGTTGCATAATGAGATTTGAGATATGCATGACCAAGTAGATGAAATTGATGTTTCAAGAGAGAGAAGGGGTTTTTGCCTTTCCATGATTTAGTTAGTTCCAACAGGTTGAGTGAATCAAGATCCATATCTTTTATTTGATCTAAGGCTTGATATGGCCCTTTGGTCACAAGGAAATAATCATTGGTGGGAGGGGTGGAGAAATAGAGGAGGAGGGGGCAACGTGGTAGAGGGGGAAGGGTCAACTGGTGGGGGCTGTAGAGTGTCAACAGAGGAAGGGGGTGGATCAAAGGTCGATGGGGGAAGAGAGGAGTCTTGCATAATAATTTCGGGAGGTTGCTCAGACAGTGGAGGCTCTAAGGGTTCAATATACTTAAGCAGGTCATAACAATTGTACTTTATAGACTTTTCCTTAGAGGCGAGGGCTTGCGGGGAGGAGCTTTCCACTTTGGTGAAACCATCCTTTTCAGGAGTAGGAGGTGAATTGAGGTTTGTAGATGCAACTAACAAATGCTAGTGATGATACAGATGGCCATATTCATGGCATTTGCGGCAACAGAAGGGGATGTGCTTGTAATTGAGTGACTGCGTCCAAAACTCATCCTAGTAATATATATCAATGGACCTAGGGAATGGTTTTAAAAATATTCATATAAATGCAAATGTGGGCATATGATATATACCTCTAGCTTGTTTGGTCACTTTAGAGACTTTGATGAAGAGGCAAGAGCATTATGGATGTTAGTGAGGGTTTCTTCATCCCAGAATTCTCGCTACAGTGAGTATATCTAAATCCAAATTGGAGGCATCGTGAAGTCTTTCTTTTCTAACACAAAAATGCTTTGTCTTTAATATATATTTTTTAGATTCGACTGGTGAGACATGTTAAGGGGGATTGAACTTTTGATCACTTGGATACACAAGGGCTTGCCAACATGCTTTTTGTCAATTATGCTACCACCCATAAACGTTTTGTCTTTAATCTTAAACACAGGCTAGCTGAATTGAAAAATAGGGTTGGTTTTCAAATGCCTGTGTTCGATCTTCTAAGCTAGCGAAGCAAATAATGAAGAAACCCTTAGTTTCTAGTTCGAGCTTGATTTGGCTCTTGGGTCTCCACTCGATTTGGACCCAATGAGGAAGGGCTTTTCTTGAAGGCTAAATGCCCATAAATTTCTTAATGAGCGCATGATCCCTCATATACTGAATATATTCTTTGATGTGGCTTGAGTGGACCTCAAACTAGGGATCTATTGCAGTGTTTGGCAGGCAATTGTTGGGTGGTCATTTCCGTGGTTGGGCAACAAAAAGTTGTTGATTAAATTGATCTCCGTTAGGTATAAAACCAAAAGAGGTGGGATTGATGGCAAAGGGTTGTCCCAAGCCTTGACCTCTTTTAATAATCTTGCTATAGGAAGGAGTGTTGCTCCCTCAAGTTACATTTGCCATAGGAAGAGCATAAAGATTAAGCACCAGTAGCGTTGCAGTGAAGGTTTGAAAATGAAACCGATCATAATAAACATAATTTAAAATAAAAATTATAACTTAATTAGTTTTATATTTTTTTAAATTTTAATTATATGAGATATCTAATTTTATTTTATTTATTTATTTTTATTTTATTTTTTTATTTTTTATTTATTTATTATTTATTATTTATTATTTTTATTATTATTATTTTTTGAGTAAAGATTATTCTATTAAAGTGAAAGAGGAAAAATATTTACAGAGAGGTTTGAACCTTTGAGGGGGCTGTAGCCTGCCCTCTGCCAAAAAGACTATTGCAGGTGTCCTGATGCCTGACTTTTACAAAGTCAAATATCATAACAATAGACAAACTGGTGTTCTTAAGAAAATTCATCACTGTGCTGAGCTAGATCAGGGTGAAGCTGCATAAGACCCTGATCCCTTACAAAAATACTTTCCTTTATAAGGACTATTACATTTCCATTGAGACGCAAAAAACCAAGAGATTGTAAATCTCATGCCATTGAGGGAATAGACCGTGCAAATTGAGAAAACGCATACCAAGAAGAAACCACAGAAATTCGCTTTCTGAAGAGTCATTGCAACCATGAAGCTCTTAATCCTGCTGAGGAGAGCCGACATCCTTCTCACTTGCTTGATTTACCCAGGAAACCATGATATTGTCTTCTACATCCATCGCGCTGCGTCCTGGAGGGAGAACAAGGCTGAGAACGTTTCTGGAGGGGCTCACAGGCTCGCATTCCATGATGGGCTCCTGAGAAGATGAAGGCTGGGGCCGAGAGATTTTCTGCTGGCCTTCCTCGCACATAATCCCCGAGTCATTGAGGCCATCCCCAACAGGGCTTCCTTGAAGAGCACTGGGAGTGTGGGAGTGAGCCTGATCCCTGGATGTTTCTTCCGAACTGGCTGGCTCATCCTCCTCCTCCGAGAAGAGCATCGTTACAACAGCTGAGATAAGCGGCTTATTCAGCTTGCTTCTAAACTTAAAACGAGCAGAATGGAAAGAGCTGGTTAGAGAAGGGCCGGAACTGTCGGAGGGCGATGAGGGGGGCAGGACAGAGGCTAAAGGCTCTAAGCGCTGCGGGACAGAGCCTCCACGACTGCAAGAACCTCCCCTTGACCCAGAATTGATACCACGTCTAGGGATTCCACGACGGCGAGGCATGGTAAAATTTGGTTGTTGAATGACCAAACAGAGACACTGAGCTTGGGAGAGGATTAGCCAATTACAGGCTAATTGGATTAGGCTCCAAAACCAGACGCCCGCACTGAATAACACCCCCCCACAGAGCAAGCATTCAGAGGAATCGCCAGCCAACAAAACCCAATCATTACCAGATAAAACCCACTGCTCTCGCCAGGGGCTGACGAGATAAGCTTTGCCCAGACACCAAACAAAGACAGGTGATGCAAAATTCTTGTACCAGACGCAGTCACAGAGAACAAACTTAATGAAATAGACGACAACAGGTTCAGACCCAACGGACATATACCTGACCCAGGGGGGCTTCCATACGCTGTTCGCCGCTCTGGACCGCAGAAGAATTAACCACCTGAAGCATAACTCTGTGCCAAATCCGCCGAGTATCAGCTCTTTTATGCCCGGATGGAGGCACGCCATCTTGGAGTTATGTCCTTGCAGTCCATTAATGCCCTTGCTCAGAGCCATTACTCCTAAGTCCAATCCACTAGTACTCAGAGCCATAAATCCCTGAGTTTCACTTGCATTTAACTGCCAAAAACCGCTAGTCGTAATGCCAGCTGCCTTCCTCTTATACTTTGACATTAATACGTGGTTAAGACACCTGCATCCGGGTTTATGAAATATCTAACTTAACAATAAAGTTAAAAAGATATTATTATTATTCTTTATTATCTAATATTTTACTTATTATATATTAATATCTATAAATATTTATTAACCATCTAATTCATATAACTATATTAATAATAACTCATAAACAAATTTATTATAATTTTTTTAATAAAAAATATAACAATAACTTAGTATATTTTTAAAACTTATATTAATATTAAATAAAATAAAATTTTAATTTATGCTATAGCTTCATAAACACGTCTCGTTGTTACATCGAGAATCCAGGTCCAAACGCCAATATCGAGGAATCTATCTTAAATACCGTTCAAACACTATAAAACAAAGGTATAAGAAAAAACATGCAAAAGGCCTACCAACCTCGGGCTTGGGAAAAGTTAAACCCGCAAAAGACATATTATGACGAATGCACTTATGTCATCCGACAAAACCTGGTGAAGGCCCACCACGGTTGAATAAAAAAGGCCCTGAAATGTATAACATCAAAATTGGACTGCTTTGTTCTCGTACACGTGCGAAAGCTCGGTGCACCGGAGTGAATACGGATCACGTGAAGTCCCTGTTAAAAACACAGACTGATAAAATAACATTTTAATGGAAGACGATATTATAAACGTCAGAGTAACCCTTAATGGCTTCTGTCGTCTACCGATTAAATTGCGGATTCCTCTTGTACCGAGAAAAGGCACGGAATAAATGCATATTCTTTGCTGAGGGAAAAAAAGCGCTTAAACGGGAAGGTTTATTATATTTGTAGAAGATTAGTGTTAGTCAAAATTATTTATTTATTTATTTTATCTATTTTATCTCATTGATTATAATTAATTTGCCAAATAAAAATTTGTTTTGAAAAATAAAGTTCAAGTATTATTTTTTATTTTAATTTTATTTATACAATTAATTTATGTAATTTTTTCATTATTTTATTCATATTTATTTTTAACAATAATATTTATTAATTTATAAATATTTTTGGTTTATTATATTTATAACTTATAAATATTTTTGGTTTATTTTTTATTGATGTTGTATTTTTTTATAATAATGTTTTTATAGTATGTATTTTTTTTCTTTTTATTTTAATATATTTTATTAATCATAATATTTTTTTGATAGTTTAATTATTTAATTGTTTTAAGCAAAGTTTTTTATAGAAATCACATAAGATAAATTTTTGGCCACTGTCTTTAGAAGTGATTCTCGCTCCACTAAGGTTGTAGTGCTTAAATCATGCACTTAATATAACTAAGTTATATGATCACATTCACACAATAAGGGTTCTCATTTTTATACTTTCTTATTATATTGCTTTTTATTTTGATAAAAAAAACTTTGCCTTGGAATTAGTGTTGAAATGTTTAAATAGATTCTATGAAGTTTATTAAAGTTTTGAAATCATGAATAAAACTATTTTACTCCACCTTAATATAAATACAATAAAATTAATATCAATAATTCAAATAACAGAAATTGAAAACATAAAAAATATATAAATTAATAGCTATATCACTTCGTCAAAAAATGGAGAGCTTAAAACTTGTCATGATTCAAATCCATCTTTACTTCTCTCACATAATTTCAATCATTGGAATTATGATATTTGAATAATAATTTTAATAAAGAAAATCTTTCCATCTCATTAGTTTTTACTTTAATTTAGCTATCAATTACTTTTTGCATGTGAGGCATGTACTTGTTATATTATAATATTATAATTAGAGAAAAAACAAACTTAATATTATAAGTTAATAATATATAATGTAATCATTTTTTTTGTTTTTTGTTTTAAATGGTAATGACCAAATGATTATGCAAACCACACGCTGAGTGAAAATTCCGTGGGGCGTGGAGCCTAATCAATACAAGCTAAGCATGTCATTTTGGGAAATCAAGCATGGGTGTTGGAGTTATAAGTTAATAATGTTTACCGGGTATAGAGTAGACATTAACATAGTATAATGTTTAGGTATTCAATGGTGTAAAGGTTATTAGTTTGAAACTTTGTGGACTAAAATCCAACCATGCTAAGGACTTGTGTGGCCAAGGTTGGATGCCATGTGGGTGGTGGTTAATAATGTTTACGGGTTATAGAGTAGACATTGACATAGTATTTTGTTAAGGTATTCAGTGGTGTAAAGGTTATTGGTTTGAAACTTTGTGGGCGAAAATCCAACCATGCTAAGGACTTGCGTGGCCAAGGTTGGATGCAATCTATGGGTGGTGGGTGATTTTGACGACTTAGATGCTCTTGGCCCACGCCTACTCAAGCCATAGGTTAAGTGTGTCAGTGATCTCAAGACTCAAATAACCTAACAAACAAACAAAAATATTATGAGTTTAATAATAGTATACATTTATAAAATAATTATACAATAATAATTTAAGTTAATAATATTATAAAATTACAAAATAACTGAGTGGGGTGTAATAATTAAAAATTTGTATTTTATTGATTTAGTGGATGGGTAGTTCCATCCATGATTTGAAGTTTCAAATCCTTTTGACTAGATTTGTGTCCCATGTGTTGGAACGTGCACAGTTCACCTAAAAGTATAAAGGTAATGGTCAAAATCAACCCCAATTTACAGGAGTACAAGCCTACCTAAGTTATCAGTTCCTCTAAATATAAAAATAAACATATAACTAAATTTAAACTTAAAAATTTAATAAATATAAAGTATTTGTACTTTATATAATTATCCTTATTTTTATATTTATTACAAAGGCATTGTATAGAGATGTTGTAATGTAATGTTTAACATTTTGACTAAGTTAATTATATTAAAAATTAAAATTAAAATTAAATAAACAAATTATTATAATGTAATTTAAACATTTTAACTCGGTAAAAATAAAATAAAAATAACTTTAGTATAAAATAAATAACAATAAAAATAAAAATGGCCCATGGTATTGACCCATGGTATTTTTGTGGAATGTAGGCTATTTAAAGGGAGAAATTAAACCAGCCTAGATCCATCTTAACTCTTGATCCACCAAGCATCAAGAGGGATGAAATCTCTTAGATGCAAACCTCTTTTGGAGTGAAAAAGGAATTGATCCCTCTCTATGGGAAATTAAACCAGTCTAGATCCATCTTAACTCTTCATCTACCAAGTATCGAGAGGGATGAAATCTCTTAGATGCAAATCTCTTTTAGAGTAAAAAAAGATTTATTCACAATACTTGTAACACTATGAATCTTTATATGATTTAAAACAAAACAAAACAAAATAAAACCAATGCTGATTTTTCCTTCCTAGACTTTTGTATTATGAAAACAAAAATTTTAAATTATAAAGACAAAAACTTAAAATAAAATCAATTTAGTCTTTATATTTTTTCTTACTTAAATAAGCTAATATTAATTTTAGTGGACAATACTCGTCATATAATATATAAAGAGAAAAAATTATAACAAAAGTTAAACATTATACGAAGTAATGGCAACACATGAAGGCAGATGTGCAAAACATAAAGAAATCTGTAGTGGAAAGTACACAGGTGGTGAATGCGAAACCATCCCAGGATAATGGGAAAGTGGTTGCCCAAATAGACAACCATGAAGAGAAAGCAAGAGAAGAAAAGAAAGGAGACGCCACAAAAATTTCCAAAAATTGGGCTCAAGATATCAACAATTATGCTAATACAGAAGGAGAAACAAACATTCGGGTCGGAAACATGCAAGATAGAGAAAGCAAGGAAAGACAAAATAGAGCAACAAACATAATTATTAAAGTGGTGAAAGACTATGGGAAAAATCAATGTATTCTTGTCCTTGCAGGGGACTTCTTGAAAGATAAGTTGTTATGGAAAGGAAATATATGCCAAGCATGGAGGGTGGGTAGGTTTAATGGTGAGAGAGTGAGGCTCATAAAATTCATCATGCCTAGCTTGTGTGATAAATATATCATTCTAAGAAAGAAGCATCTCTTGAGGGGTTCTCGCTTTTTTCTAGAAGAAGATTTAACTATAAGACAATATGAGGAAAGGGGGGAGGAAATGTCAAATGTTAGGGCATAAAGTGATGAAGCCAAGAGAGCATGGATTTATAAAGATAAAGTTGTGATAACACGATTTGGACCTCCTTCCAAAACATAGCAGCAAGATGGTAATAAAGAAGAGGCAACAAATTCTTCAAAAGGAAATCCAAAAGTAAGGTTAGTATGGGAAAGCTAGGACAAAGACTCAACTATGGAAGATAGAGACATAATTTGCCTCATAGAAACACATGAGCATGAGGGGTGCAAGCCACCTTTGTTTGAAGGATACAGGAAAATGGCAGTGTGGAACAAGCCACTAGGGAATGACAAATGACACGAGGGTATCATGGAATTAGTGAGGGAAAAAGAAGGTCATCTCATCCAGTTAGAAAAAGAAGACTCAAATAAACAATTCATTTGGATTAAAATATCAGAAAATGTAAATCACATCAAAATCACAGCATGTTATTTTGCGCCGCAAGTTTCAAAAATCTACAAAAGTAGAGGGCTGGACCATAAAGATCCCTTTGCAGCCTTAAAAGTAGATATTGCAACATATTCTCAACCAGGTGAAGTGCTTATAGTGGGTGATTTCAATGTTAAGACTGCAAGTGAGTAATCTAGCATTCTTTGTTGCAAAGAAGATTGCGACCCTATTTGGCTTACAGAAGAGAGTAATCATCAGTGGGAAATAATTTTGAGAGGACAAAGAATGTAATATCTTTGGTGAACAATTGCTTACTCTATGTGGGGTCTTCGATTTAGTCATTTATAATGGTTTGACTAGATGGACAAAGTCCGGTAATTTCACTTGCAATACCTAAAATGGAGCAAGCGTAGTAGATTATGTAATTTGATCACACGATTTTTGTGAGAAAATGGAGGAATTTTTTTATTGGAGATCAGATTTGGGACCTAAAATCCGATCACAAACCAATTTATTTAAGTTTCTCTTGTACTGGAAAGAAGAAATTAGAGTAAAAAAATCAGTGTGTTCAACAAAATCTCTCAATGGGAAAAATTCTTTTGACTCCCGAAAATTGTAATACCTTCAAAATGACGCAAAAGAGGCTCTTCGAGAAGGAGAAAATCCCAATTCATGACCTTGATAGTCACAAATTAACAAATTAAATTCAAAGCACACTTACAAAGTGCAAAAGAACAAAAATTAAGAAGTTCGAAACAAATCTCTTTCCGGTTAATGCTTGGTTTGATGAGGAATGCAAAAAGGCTAGGAAAATTTGGAAAGAGTCAAACAAGGATAACATAAAGCTCAAAGCTTACAAGCAGATATTAAGAAAGAAAAAGGTTGAATTCATGGTTTCAAGGAGGGAAGAACTAATATTCGTTGGGAAAAATAACCCTAAATTATTTTGGAAGGAGCTCCAACTGAGAAAGATGCAAACTAAAAATAGTATTACAGCTTCTAAATGGTTTGACTATGCAAAACAACTCTATGAGCAAGATCCCAAGGTTGACCCTCCCCCCTTGGTCAACACTGATACTAAACTCTTCACAGTGAAAGAGGTAGAGTTGGGTATCAAGAAGTTGGGTGTTGGAAAAGAAAAATACTTAGTTGAACTTCAAGCAGAGTATCTAAAGTGGGGCTTAAATATTCTTGCACCTCACATTACAAAAAATTTCAACAACATCATACAACAGGGGCTCCCCACAGATTGGAAAACTAGTCTGGCAATACCTCTTTTCAAGAGTGGTGGCATCAATAATCCCTCCAATTATAGGACCATAATGATAAACCCCTTGTTTGCAAATTTATTTGGAAGCATGTTAGAAAATAAAATTAGCGAGTGGGCAAAAGAAAGAGATAAGTGTGCTAAAGAAAAAGAAGGAAGAGATAAGTGTGCTAAAGGGAAAGAAGGTTTTATACCTAAACATTCCACAATTGATCATTATATAACTTTAAGGCACATCACTGAAAATGTTTGGGAGAAAAAGGAAGAAGCCTTTTGTTGCTTTGTTGATTTCAGAAAAGTGTTTTACATAGTTCCTAGGGATAAGTTGTGGCACAAAATGGAGGAAATTTGGGTTCTGTTGATGGTGTTGGACCCACCAACATGTTAGGGGATCTCCCCGGTAAGAAGTCCCAACTAGACCTCAGACTGTTTGGTGTAGGAGTCCCAGCAGTGGGTCATACGGTATTGCCTTGACTGCGGTTCCACGCAGAAGCAAGTAAGATGTCCCTGTTGGTAGCAAGGGTGTGACAAGCGCAACAAATCAAGGAAGGTGCATGAATGGTTCTAACACACGAAAAGTGAGGTGACTGCACCCCTTGGAAACCTGTGAAAGCATGTGGCTAAGAAGGGAACACACAAGCAAAGATACATCACAAAATGGAAAGCAAGTAAGCTAACAATCCAAAGTGATGGTTAAACCAACAACACATCTCAATAAGATCCATACATGCTTATACAAAAAGAGTCCATACATGCACGCGTAAGAAAACAGATACATATATCATTAGAGTAAACAAGATAGTTGAAATACAATACCAACATATGCATGAAACATGTTGGCTCTGTTATATTAAGAAGTGAAAGTTCCAATCATACAGTACAACCATGACCAACCACTGGTCACGATAGTGGAACGTTACAGTGACTGTTGCCTGCTCCTCCAAAGAGATGTACTAGCTCTGCACTATGGAGAAGCCAAGGCTCGTTACAATACTATGGAGATACTCCTATCGGAAGCTTGGATGGCCAAAAAGAATATACAATGAGTTATGAGGGACTATATATAGCAAAGGGTGGGGTGACCCTTGACATTATCCTTTGTGACTGTTCATCTACTGTCATGACTCTTCAACTACTCTATGACTGTTACATCTAGTTGTCGACCCCTGAACTTCCACTTGACAAGACGTTACATTCAATGTGCACATGTACCCATGTGAGACAAAATAGGCTTGAGCTAGTCATTCAAGACATCACTATGAATCAAACAACTGTGGGAAGACCAACTCTTCAACATCCTCATGATGGTTGATTGTGGCGAATTGATGCCAAGCTTGGTAGTCTGCGATGGTGTCCATGTACTCTGTGGTGACATCTTTCTGGAAATGAACTCTTGCCTCTGTCACATACGGGAACATTGCTCTGGCTCCTCTGTCCAACTCGACTAATAAGTCCAAAGCTTTGGCCTCCTCTCGTCTCTTACCAAAGCTATGGAAGAGATTTGTAGATGACACAGGTGTCGTTTGGTCTCATGGTCATGTTGAGTTGGATCTTTTCTTCTGTCATCTCAATAACCAGTCCTCCGCCATTAAATTCACTATGGAAAAGGAAGTCAATGGATGTCTTCCGTTCCTGGAAGTTCTCATCTCTAAGAATGAGGATGGTTCCTTTTCTCACTAGGTTTTTCGAAAGAAAACTCATACTGATCAATATCTGCATACTAGCTCCCATCATTTCCCCGCTCAGAAGTTGGGCGTTCTTAGCACGCTTGCTACCCGTGCTGTGAGAATATCTGATGAAAAGAGATTGGAAAAGGAGAAGGCTCATCTCCTAGATTTCTTTGTTAAAAATGGTTAAAGTAGACACTTGGGTCAGAAAGCCTTCCTCAAGGCCCATAAGGAGCCTTCAATCCGAAAAGATCCTAAAGATCGTGTCATGGGGGTTCACCTACCTTACATCCAAGGAACCACTGACAAGATTGCCAGGATTCTAAAGAAGCACAATGTTCCCGCAACCTTTAGACCTCTTAATAGCATCTATGGCTCCCTTAGATCTGTAAAAGATCCTATCGACCCTAAAGACATGAAGGGCGTCTATGTCATTCCCTGTTCCTGTGGGACACCATACATTGGTGAGATCGGTCGCTCTATTAATCAAAGGATTAATGAGCATTCGACAGACTTAAGGCATGGAAGGGCCAAGTCCTCGACCCTTGCAGAGCATACCGAGAAGACTAAACATCATGTCTGTATTGAAGAGGCTTGTGTCATTGCAAAAGTTGCACAATTTCACCATCAGAAGTTTAGAGAGGCCCTTGAAATCGAAAAAAGGCCTAAAAATCTTAATAGGGATGACGACTGGAATATTAGTAGTTGCTGGATCCCAGTCCTGTCTTCCTAGCCTGCTCATTCCTGCTTTTCTTTTGTTTCGTATTATCCTTTATCCTCCCTTAATCCGGTTTGAATTTTATAATTAATAATAATTGGAACTTTTGAACCCTTTTCCTAGAAAATGAAATTATCCTTATGATAAAGTTATAACACGAACTATTATAAATAATACAATAATAGCCCCAGTAATAATAATATTAGTCCTTTAAAATAATAATTATTACTCAGTTTATAAGCTAGTAATATTAGTCAAAAGTTAATATTAATGATAATATTATTTACTATATCTTAATAATATGATAGTAGTTTATAGTTTTATTAGTTTATCATAATAGCAATATTAATATTAATATATTAATATAATAAATAAATAAATAAATATGTAAATAAAATAAAAATAATAGTTTTTTAGTTGTAATTAAGTTTTAGATTTAGATTTTATTTTAATAATAATAAATAATGGTATATAATAATAATTATTTACCATTATATTTATTCTAATAATTTAAAATAAATTAATACTTATTAATATTGATATTAATATAAAGTAAATATTAATATTATTAATAATATTATTAATTAATTATTATTAAAGAAATTAATATATTTTAATAAGATTTAGTAATATTAATATTATAAATAAATAAATAAATATATTTTAATTAAGTTCTAGATTTAAATCTTACCTTGAATAATAAAATAATGGGTATATAATAATATATTTACCATTCTAAATTATTTAAATAAATAATATTTTTAATAATATTAATATTATATAATGGTAAATAAATTTAATATATATAATGGTAATTAAATATATTAATATTGATAATATTAATATTAGTAATAATAATATTAAACATTAACAAATAATATAAATAATATTATATATAATAATAATAATAAATAAATATAATAGATAAATAATTAAATAAAATTTAGGTCCCTCCCCTTGGGCCTGGTTCAAATCTAGTTGTTAGAGGTCTTGTTTAACCGTTACTCAGTCAATTTAGCTGTTGGAATGGCCCGCTGTCCCTATTTAACTCATCGCTCAGATTGGATCTTCAACTTGTCCTGAGATGAACCACACTGGTTGGTTCGAAACGCGTCGACAAATGATTTTTTATGTGATTTTGCCGAAATTATTCTCACAAACATAATTATCAATTTATTAATTTTTTGATTAATATCGAGTAAATCTCACTGCAATTTTTCACAAAAATAAAATACGCTTCGGAAAAATAAATTATAACTGAGAAATTCATGAACATAATTAACACAGTTATTTTGGACTAATGTCCCTGGAAAAATCCCGAAGGGAAAACCGGTGCAACAGATGAGGGTTTATATTATTATTATGCTACAATACAAATATGAGTATAATAATATGGATGCCTCACTAGCAATCCTTTGGCAAAATTTTGGGAAAGAATTTTCTCCCTTTGCAAATCAACTGCCCTCCTTCTGGCCTGCTCGCATTGCTGGCCTGCGTAAGTCTGGAAGACCCCTAAAAATGCCTCCAATTGTGTCGTTTATCTTACCTCTGCCTCTGGAAATGGCTTGCTCAGCCTTCGAGGTGGTTTTTTAGTCTTCAACAATTGAATCGATCTCTTCCTGGCACTCACACTAGGGTTTTTGGCTCACTCGCACTGCTTGGGATTTGCTGGGAAATTCCTCTTGAATTTTCTCTGCTGCTCCCTCAATCACTGATGCTCCTCCACTGATTCTCTCCTCACTTAATCACTATGCACTGGGAAATTCACATTGCGTGGATGTTTGCTCCCTCAATTGTGTCTCTCCTCATCCCATCGATCTGCTCTTATAACCTCTCATTGGAGCTTGAACGACCATGATTAGATCCTTATCAATGACTTAGATCATATTAGACTCGATCAATGTGAGTCTCTAGAGCATTCTCGATTATCCTAAATTAATTCCCATTATTTAATCAATTTTCCTACGTTAGACTTAAACAACTTTTAATTATTGATCAATTAATTTAATTGAGGCATTTCAAAAGTTTATCTTCTAAAACCTTTTCTGGGTTTTGAAGAACTTATGTTCCTTAGCCTCTTAGACAAAAATTGAGACTAGAGCACAAATAACATACATGTGCCTCATGGCAGTGCATAATTTGAATCATATAAGGGTCAACACTTTCAAGTACCTAATGAAGATTTGGGCAAAGGTAGGAGAATGGAACCTCCAATGAATGAAATGACATCTCGTAGTGCTAGTATGTTCGGAATGGTAACTGTGAAGTTTGAAGGAAAATTTTCATGTTGAGGGGTTGATGAGAAAAATTTGTAGGTTGTAGAAATGGTAACAATGAATTAGCCTAGGTTGTAGTGAAGTCCAATTAAGCTAGTAACATTAATTCATTTAACAACCAATAATTTAAAGTATTTGATTTGGACGGATTCTAATTATTGAACAATCAATCCTATGCATTGTGTAATTGCGTGATATCACATTTTTGTTGGCTAAAATTACTATCATATTGAACAAGTTGTGTGTTATGAAAGAAATGCCTATTGTTGTATGAATGCATTGAACCTCTACTAGAAAACCCTAGATAGAATGAGAATCCCTAGGAGGAAAATTTTTCCTAGGTTATTACATGATTTGTCCTAGGCATCCTTTAGTCTTTAAAGATGAGATAAGGGAGTGAGCTTAGCCTAGGTAACCTTGAAAGAGCTTGATGAGAGGTTCAAAGAGGTTTGGAATATATTTAGCTTCAAGTAACTCTTGTACCTTAGAGGCTTGGGCTAGGTACCTTACAATTTTTAAGGATAATTCGGGGAGGGAGCTTCATTCAAGTCACCTCAAAAGAACATAATGGAAAATTTTCCGAATGAAGATAATGAGATAAAAATACTGACAAAACTATGGTGAGTATTTAATAGCCCCTTTTCTTCAACTTAAATAAGATAAGGAAAGTAACTTCCTCAATTTATTGTGCATCTATCAAAATTCACCAATAATTATCCATGAAAAGAAGTCTATGGCTCTATCTACATCAAGAAGGTCTTTCTCATCAACATCTACCAATATCCATCAAGAAGAGAGAACTATCCACATCATCACAAACTCCTCAAGAAGTAGTTAAACTCATCCATCCATAGGAAAAATTAAGAAATTAGAGAATTTTAGAAATTTTAGACTTGACAAGGGACTTCTCCCCTAATCCAACCATGAGAAATTGAGAGGAAATACACGTCTATTCATAGAGGAGTTGCTCAATTTCTTTCCATTAAAATATTAATTTTATAGACTAAAAGCCCCTAATCTAGCCTATGGAGGGGCAAAGGGCCCTCTTCAATTAATTAATCGAAATTACATAATGTGAGGGGCATTTTTGCCATGTTGACAAAGCAAAGGGGCATAAACCCTCAAAAGTGACCCATCTCCATAAATGAGGGGTAAAAGGAGGTTTTGGTGGAACATATAGCTTCCAAAGGCCCCTCCAGAGCTCCTTTTCTTCCACAAATGTAGTGGGCATAGTCTTGAAATGTGGGGAAATGAAAGCCCAATTCTTTTTATGTGTGGACATGGGCTTCCAAATTGGTAGTCAGTCTCCAAAATTGTAATATCATGCCTCCAATGATGGCCATGTGGAATTTCAGGGTTCAAAATGAGATCATAAGGCTTCAACAAGGGATCATCTTTTGAATTTATCAACTATGGACAAATGCTTGGTTTCAACATTCAATCATCTCCAAATCCTCCAACGGTGACAAATTCTCATGCCAACAACTCTTTCAAAAGGTGAACACCAATATTGATTCCATATTCCCTTACGTTAACAATCATAACAATCATTTTCAAATACAGGTTAAAAAAAAGGTCAACCCCTTAAACAACCTTATATTTAGCAAACTTGTAGGTTGGCTTAGCATCAAAGATCAATGTTTAAAATACTTACAGGTCGACTCACTTGCTCCTATGCCAAATCTCCAAATATATACTTATATATCACAACCTTCACTATATTTCTCTACAATATCATTCACTGGGCACTCTATCATATTGTTTATTTCAATACCCTATTTGTAAATTAATGTTGTCAAAACATACAATGTTATCAAGTACATTCACAACTTTGTCAAGTTTTTTTAGATTTAATGCAAGCAATTTCACCCATATATAAAATGAGTTTCATGGAGACAAGCTCTGAATAGTCTTAGCTTTTGCATAATGCCAACATAGGATCTGAAACACATTTTAAAATAAAAGGAAGGCCTCTCACTATCAATAGTCATTTGGGAAGAGAAACATTCTTGATGTTGACTAGAGCTAGCCAAGAGCATTTGTGGGTTCTCTCTATTGTATAGGGTTGAAATAGTGCCATCATTTTGACAAGTTTCATCTAGGAAGAGTTGGATATGGTCTACAACATCCTTTGTCCACAATTCCACTCATTTTACATGCATCTTGTTCTAGCTTCTTGTAAACATTTCGATTGAAAAAGGCCTACTGTTAGGCCAAGGAATTAAGTATTGGACTACAAATCTAAATTATATTAATATAAATGTAAATATATATACATTAGAGTGACCTTTGGGATTCCAATTCCAAAGTCTCTTTAAATTACCCTATTTTATTTATTTACATATTTACATATTTTTCTTAATCTCAGAGGATTGGGTGTCTAACATTCCCCCCCTTAATCTGAAGGGGTGTTTGTGAGTCTAAGCATCATTTTGAGTCTTTCAAACATTCCTCTTCCAAGTGCTTTGGTGAAGATGTCTGTAATTTTCTCATTTGTGGAAAAATGTTGTAGGTGAATAATCTTGGCATCTACATGATGTCAAATTGAATGATACTTTGTATTGATATGTTTGGTTAGATTATGGAATTTTGGATTCTTTGCCAATTTAATTGCAAAATTATTGTCAATTAGAAGAGTAGAGTTCACTTGTTTCTTGTATAAATTTGATGGAAATTGCAACTGCTCAAGATTTCAAACTGAAAGGCAAGAGACACAATTCTACTCTACTGATTTGTGAAATGAAAATCACGATTTAGAACAACACACATAGACATGCAATAATCAAAACCACAAATACACAATGATTTCTAGGGGAACCCATCTGGAAAAAACCTCTCAAGCCTTTTTGCATTAATTAGCTGAATGGAGAAACTATTACGATTGCTAGCTCCAACTTTGAACTCAACCTACAAAAGAATAATTGTTCTCTCTTCTCAATTTCAATTTTGGCCAACACTTAGCCAATTATTTTCCTACCAAGCCTCTTATTTCCTTGCTCAATTCTTGAGGAAATTGCTCCTAAAAGATAGGAATTTTCTCCAAATTAATTGCACAATTCCTAAGGATTGATCACTGATTGCATGCAACAACTGTACACTCAAAACCAATTTACAAATGATGTTACACTACCTTGTCATCTCCACTTTAGCAGAGGAATTCGAATTCCTTGCATGCACTAGTTATTTTGGGCTAATTGATCAGTTCACTGACATATCTTTGAGTTAGATTATTTTCCCACTGCACCACTGACCTTCAACTAACTCCAACTATAGTTAGAGGTCATTTAACTGAATACAACTAAAAATAACTTAATTGGATTACAAAATTTTTTCAATCACACATGCATAACTGAACTCCAAGTCCTCTAATTCAAATTTACAGAGCTAATTGAGTGACAAGATTCATGTCACACTAGTTAACTACCTCCAATTTGTCCCGTTGATGTGGAAATTCGATTTCTCAAGCTGATTAAGGCTAAAGTTTAATTGAGCCTTTCTTGCTACTTTTTTCCAACACTCCCTCTAAGCAAGAAAGGGATTTTCCACCACCTCTATCCTGCACCTATGGAATTCGAATTTACCTATTTACAATGCCTTGGTCAAGATGTCAACATCTTGCTCCTCAGTTTGAATGAACTGTAGTAACATAATTATCCTCTGCACACAATCCCACAAAAGATGATATTGAATATCGATGTGCTTGGACCTGTAATCAAATACCAAATTCTTAGACAACGTAATGCAATTCTGATTATTAGAATATATCATTGTTTGATCCATATCCTGACTAAATAGTCCCATAAGTATTTTCCTCATACAATTTGCTCCACATGCTGCTTGGCTTGCAACCATGTATTTAGGCTCTGTTGAGCTGAGTGCCACAGACCTCTGCTTCTTGATGTACCAATAAATAACTGTGGACCCAAAACTGAAGATAACCCCTGATGTGCTTTTCCCATCAGATGGAATCCCTTCCCAATATGCATTGGTGAAGCCTTGCAACTTCACTCCCTCTTCCTGTTTGTACCATAATCCATACTGGGTAGTGCCTTTGAGGTACGATAACACATGCTTTGCTTCCTTCCAATATAATTTGGTAGGCCTCACCATAGCTTGGCTAAGCTAGTTGACTGCATAACACATGCCGGGTGATGTGTTCACAAGATACATCAGTGAACCCACAAGCTGCCTGTAAATGTTAACATCAACTTCCTTACCTGAAGAAGTATTCTCCTTCCTCCAATAGGTAGCTAAATATTTTTCCACGGGCTTACAATTCTCCATGTGAAATATCTAAAGTATCTCAGTAGCATACTTGAGACACAAACAATTCACCATCACCCTACCATACTTCCAGCACGAGGAGGTAATGCATGAGGCCCATGTCTTTCATCTCAAATTCCCTTTGCAAGATCCTCTTTGCAAGAATGGATCAACTGCTCATCACCTGTCAATATTAAATCATCGACATACAAAGCAAGAATAAGCAACATACCATCTACCACAATGTGATATAGGTTCACATCTACTTCACTTTTGGTGAAGCCCAATCCAATGAGATAACTGTCGATCTGAGTGTACCTTGCCTAGGGCACCTGTTTGAGACCATACAATGCTCTCTTGAGTATGCACACATTTGAGTCTCGATCATATGTCTCAAATCCTTTGGGCTGCTCTATGTAAATTTCCTCCTCAATAACACCGTTGAGAAAGGTGATCTTCACATCCATCTGGTGGATTTTCCACCCCATCTGTGCAACGAATGATAGAATGGATTTGATTGAGGATTATCTTGCAACTGGTGCAAAAGTGTCCTCATAGTCAACTCCCTCTATTTGAGAGAATCCTTTGGCCACAAATATGGCGTTGTACTTCTCGATGCTCCCATCACCTACATGCTTCATTTTGTAGATCCATCTTGAACCAACCATTGGTTTCCCTTTTGGTCTCAACACCATGTCCCATACATTGTTATTCATGATGGATTCATATGGCTACTCCACAACCTCCTGAAGCTCCTCTCGAGGCTCCTCCTTTGGAACTAAAAGATCCTTCTCCGGTGGGATACTTAACTCTCATTATAGAGAGCATCTCATAACCTTGTCCTCATCGAAATTGACATCTCTCCTTACAACTTTCATCCTCAATGAAGGAAAATACATCCGGTAATTATGTGGAGTTTCGATGTATCCTACAAAAAATCCCAACTTTGTTGTAGACTCAAGTTTCTTTCTCAAATCCTTGGAGACATGATAATAAACTAAAGCTCCAAAAATTATAAAATGAGACACATAAGGCTTTCTCCCAATGAAATCTTCCTTTGGTATGTTCATACCAAGTATCCTATGAAGACTCAAGTTCTGTAAGTACACTGTGGTGTTGCATGCTCCTTCCCATAGATGTAGTGGAAACCCCTACTCATGCAACATGGCCCTTGCTTCTCCCACTATTGTTATGTTCTTCCTCTCATCTACCCCATTTTGCTTTGGGTTATGGGGTGCTGTCAGCTCTCTTCAAATACCTTCTTTGGCATAGAAATCCTTGAAGGCATTCAAAACAATTTCACCTCCATTGTCGCTCCTGAAAGCCTTCACCTTCTTCTCAGTCTCCTTCTCAATGAATGCCTTGAATTAAACAAATTTTGAGAAAACTTCATCTTTCTTCCGCATGAAGAAGATCCAACATTTTCCAGAGAAATCATCAATAAAAATAACATAGTACTTATGTTTTGTTGTGGAGGTTTTACAAAAGGTTCCACAAACATCAGGGTGGACTCGCTCCAAGATTGCATATGCTCTGCTATCTCATCCATTGAAAGTGGATTTGACATATTTCCCTAATGTGCAGTCCTTGCAAGCATCCTTCTAGTCAAGGGATCCTTTAAGGAGACTGGTGGTAATTTGTTGCATGATTTTTAAGGCACCATGGTGTAGATGACTCAATCTCATGTGGCACAAGTCTAAGGTTCATCTGTGGAGGATAATGTTCACTCTGAGGTGAAATTGTAGGATTTGAAGCTCTCATATATGATTTAGGGTTTTGGGCACCAGTCGCAGGCACATAACAAGAAGGATTCAATTGTTGTCGCACACACAAAAGCTCATCCATGTGACTGGATCCTTCCAGTCACACGCACAACTCTCCATCCATGCAACTGGGGGTTTAGGGTTTCCGTAGTCCAGATCTAATCCTAGTCACTCACATGCCAAGCTTAAGGGAGTGACTGGGAAATCTATAGTCACTTGCATGATACCTCCTCCATGTGACCGATATTTAAGATGTGAAATATTAGGCTTCCAAGGATTTCGCTCAGTGATCGCAGGGTTCGATAGTTGAATACAGATAGTGACAATTCATTACAATCTTCAACATCAAAGTTTTGAGAATATACGTTGTTGGGTTCATTTCATGGATGTTGTAGTCATTTTTCTGGTTAGTTTCGTAGATGAAGATATGGATCATTGTACTCTCTTTTGTCGAATCATCCTAAGACAATCTAAGAAGAATAATTTGCAAGGGTTTTCCCCATAGTGGGTTTTTCCCTAGTCTCCGACCAATCCTTGTGTCTCTATATGTGAATTCTTTTCTTCTATTGTTCCTTTATGTTCTGCTACATTGATGCTGATGATATTGTTCTTTCTATATAGTTTCATATGCTATTGAATTATGATGTAAATATAAATAATGTTATGATGTTATGGGGTGAACTTAATCTGTTAATGAAGAAATGCAATTATCAAAGCAAATGACTACATATCCCTCATAAAAAATTAACATGGTTTCAAAGCTGGGCTGAAGAAAATTCATGGAGATCACTCCCATGGAGAAACCTTTAATGGAAGCAAAAGAATATGGAGGAGACCTAAAACAATTCTAGGGTTTGAATATAACCTTAGGAAATTTGTGTATTAGGGTTTGATGGATATTATGAGGTTAGGGTTTGAGACAAACCTTGGTTTATGGAAAAGATACGAGATATGAAATCTAGCATGGTCAATGTGAATATGCTCAAGCACTTGTGACAAATTCGATGAAGCCCTAGATGAGATAGTCTCTAGTAGGCCTGGTTGTTGATAAATTTGGTTGAAATATTGAAGGAAACAATGTTATATGGATAATAGACCATGATGGCTCTTAAAGGTTGGTTGAAGAGGGATAGGATCACCTCCCATTGAAGATAAGTATTTCTTGACCTATGGTGCTCCTTTATGTCTTTACTTTTGTCTAGACTTATATCATTACTTCCTGCATGTATATTTGAGTATTTAGATGTTTCTAGCCTCCTTGATGAGATGTAATAAGAGGATCCTTATGGAGGATCATGTGAGATGTAGGAAATAAAAGCTAGAGCTGGAAAAGGTAAGGGGGAACCTGATGAAAAGATGACTAAGTGCTACATGCTGCCTATGTCAAATACATGGATGCACAGGTATTTGAATACTACAAGGTATGCATGATATATTGTTTTGATGTTATGGCAAGGTAAGCCCTAAGGTGTGATGAGAATGTCTCATTCTAAAATGGTTCATGCATGCATATGGAAGTGATTTGGATTCTTGGTTCTTATGATAAAATGGTGCACTTGGTATTGAACAAGTATCTTACTTCTTGAACATGATGAACTTCTTGATTCTATGAGGCCACTCAATGTTCATTTTTGATATATTGATATACTTTATGTTTGGCTAACATCTATAATTTTGGATATCTTGATCCCATGAAGAAGGCTAGCTCTTTGATTCTAATGGATGGTAACTTGATGCTACTATTTTTTTTTGTGGAAAGCATGATAGCCATGATGATAGAAGTGTAACAATGAGATTGGTATTCATGATATTTTGTTGGCCATGGTTTTGCTTTGATGTGCTTAGTAATTATGACAAATGGTAAAATTGAATGCCCTGACTTGATGGATTGAGTTACACAATTAAGAAGTAATGTTGTGATCACATTTCTTGAAGTATGATCCTATTAACTATTTAACACTAACCCTTGATGAAAGATTGATGTCATGATATAATGGTGAAGTAGCTGGTGCTAATATATATGACCATGATGAATATGTGGATATAGTATGACTTTATGATCTAATAGATCTGTTGATGCATGATAGTATTATAGATAGGTTGATGACATGAATGAAGATGACTGAAGTGGTTTCACATTCAGGGGGAGAATCTCTCCATAAGATTCTTCTTCCTATTACCATTTGCATTATATGTATATTCTTTACTGTTGACGTATGATTTATGGGCATGAATAAATATATAATCTAACATTGTTGATTTGCATCAAAGGTCTGATCTAAGGTGAGATAGTTTTATCTCACTCTAGGCCTTACTCACACGGAAGAAAACCTACAAGTGCGACTATGCCTACTAGACATAAAACTGAAGTTTTCTGCATGGAATGAAATGTTCTCTTGAAGGATATCAATCCTACAGTCATGAAGCAGACATCAGAAAGATCTATGAGAAGGAAAGTTTGAATGTTTACTATAATATGAACATGAAGACTGAACTTGTGTTTGCAGATGACCGGGATATGCATATAGATGTGTCATTATGATTTAAAGTTTGTGCTACAAGAGTTTGATATGATTTGGCTGATATATATGAGTAGTGTTTGGAGTCTTGACATGATGCTTGATAACGACTTAGAACTTTGATTTGATGATTGAGATATGTTTTGGACTATATATCTCTTTATGATAACAAATTTGGATTTGATATAACGACTAATGATTTGATTTGATGACTGATGATTTTCTTTGATGACAATGATATATGAGCATAGTGACGTCCAATGACTTATATGGGTATTCAAAAATGGTTTTGTATTTGCCTCCCTGTTCTAGCACAATGGTTGAAGTATTAATATTTGTGATCCAGTATGAAGATGGAACATGCATGACTTATATTTGGTGTATGAATTTGCATCTAGCGACAAAAATGACTTATATTATGATCATGAGAATGACTTGATGAAGTTTGGATTGATATTATGCAACTTGTTGGCATGAAAAGAGATGATGTCATGACTTAATGAAAGCTCTACCTGTCACTTGGTCTAAAGAATTGATACTGTGATATTGATGACTTTGATATTAGTTTTGAATTGGCTTCTAAAATTTGATGAATTGGCTTAGTTGATCTGATTTAACAATATTGATCTATGTGAGGCAGAGCATATTGGTTTGGAAAAGTGTTATGGTTTCAGAGAGTTTTGAAGGAAACTAGCCAATCTAGATAGGACCTCATTGACTGTTATATGGTGAAGCCAAGAAGATGTGTTGACCCAAACCTCTACTTCAGAAGTGTTCTGAGGTATGACTTTGATTTTGGTTTTGGTTTTATATACTGATGGTCTACTATTGATAGGTAATAAGCCTTTGATGATCTAAGTAAGAGGGAGATGGATTTTGAAGCTCAAAATGATGAATCATGGCATGATGAATTAATTTCTGAAGTTGGGAAAAGATAATCTATATTGCGAAGCTATTAAAAATGTATTGGAAAGTGGAAATGCAAATCATTGGACACTTCGATTGAATTTCAAGATGTTGTGAAGAAATCTTGTTGAACTAAACTTTGAAAACGACAGTTGATTGAAGCATTGATATTCTGTTTTGAGCATCCGTCCATATATATATGATGTGCATAGAACCATAGTTGATTGATTAGCTTCATACACATTGAGTTTCCACTGAGAACCCTTCAAGATACTTGCATGAGATGATCAATTTTGATATGATATATTCAACCTACAATATGTGGTTGTATGAATGTACTGATTATATTTGGGGTTATTATTTATGAGCACATTTTGATGCTACCCGAGTATGATATTTTCCATGATATCTTGGATGAGAGGTCCATAGCACGACCGAGGTTGAGTGCGATATTACTACCATGACTAGCCATGTGGCAGGATGAAGAAGATCCTTGGAGAGCCATCTGAGCAGGATCTGGATATTACATGGATACATTATGATGACAAAAATGTGGGAACCGATTGGCAGAGAATCCCCCATATAGTTGGGACTGAGTTACCTTCATATATTGAGACAATGTTGTTGTACGAGACAAGATCAAGTTTGTGGTTGGCACCTCCTTAAGAGGGAGGATAACTATGGTATCCTTTTTGTGATATGTATATGATTATTTATGTTCTAATATGATATTTGATTTGATGTATTGTATGAATAGGAGGCAACTGCAAGATATGAGCATGATGATATGTTTATGATCTACATAGAGCAAGAATGATTGAGGACACTGAGTCAGCTCTTCCCCCTTGTCTGAGCTCCAAGGGTGAGTGTTACATGTGATTTTGTTGCATTAGGAAAATGACCATCATTTTGGATCTTTCACTGTCCATCAAATTGTTCCAATGCACCCCCCTGCAAGGTTAGAACCCAAAATATTTTAAAGAGAATGAAATTCCTGGATGTCAAGGCTCAAAAACCTAATTTTGGCTTCCCGCGCAGTTCCCTAGTACATTTTTGCACATACGCAAAAGAGACCATCAAAACCTGTGCACAAGTACATTTTGTTTGACACTATGGACATGCACATAATGCATGTAAAAATAAAATGAAAGTCTAGAAGCTTTGCTAGTCAAATCTTTCCCAACTAACAACTTCAAATGGATGCCTACTCAAGCCTAATCCTTCCCATCATGGAGCTATTTCCCTCTCTTTGTGGAATCCCTATCCCACCATTTGTGGATCTCATCCCTTAGGAAATGGATCCAAAAATTCCCCCTCATGGCCTATAAAGCAAACACAGGCCAGAGGATTGAAAGGACTATTGAAGGTAGGCTTATGCTACAGAAATAAAGCTAGGAGGCTTTTCATCCAAGGAGAGGGTTGGATATTGTGAGAAGCGGCTTGTAACATCAAGGCTTTGAGGTTGTAAGTTTGTTCTCCATTTTATTTAATAAAAATCAATTGTTCTTTCCTAATTATGTATTTGTTGAAATCATTTGTGGGATTCCTTGATCACTCACATAGGTTATGCTTGATTATTGATTCAATTTATGATATATGTTGAGTTAACTAGTTCATTTATCTTTCACTCTATATACTAGATGCTTTGATCCTTTGTGTGTTTATGTCTATGCAAATCTCCTTCGAAACATCATGGAGAAGTTGTGGGAAGCGCTGTAACAGTCTCTCAATCATCAAGTGGAAGCTAATTATCAAAGGCATTGAAAGGGACCTCAACAAGCATTTCAATTAAATGGTAAGTGATCTCTCTCATATTGTTTGTTTCAATCAATCATAAGCTAAGGAAAGGTAGCAGTTCCTTCTTGTTTATTACTAGATTTCTTTGAAGTCTGGGGAGATTCATCTTGTCCGCAAGAGGGATTAGTCCACCTAAAAAATTGGCGACCATTTTAGGGAACGTGTCACTCTCCATAATTCTCTTTGTTTTGATCTTTGATCTTTCTGTCTTAGCCCTCTCTGAGTGTTTCGAAAAATTGAAAGTCTAGATTTGATGATTTGTTTGGCTTGTTTTTATTTTTTCTTTAAATTTCTCATTGTGTGCACTTAATATTTAGGCACAAAGCATATTTCTGTGCATTTTCCTTTTCAACACTCTGTATGCGCACTTGATTATTCTATTTCCCGCACACATACTTTGGAATTTTTGAAAATTTCAGTTTTCTCTTCATCAAGTCCATAGATTTTTGTTTTTGATATTTAATTACACTTGTTTACCTTATGGAACTCTCCTCCTTATTTTGATTTGGATTTCTTGCTTGCTTTTTGAAGAATTCTTTACTTTTTGAAATTAGGGTTTGAAGTTTTACCCAGTGAATTTCTAATTAATCAACAAAAGGACTAGTCATTGTTGGATTGTTTGAGTCGGTCCTTTTTTATGTCAAAGCATCAGATTAATTAATTTGTTTTCTCAACTAGAAAGTGTCATTAGTATTAGAAAAATTTAAGGTTTTTCAAGAAATCACTTGTGATTGGGAGTTTGTTGTTCTACCAAAGTGATTACTGATTTTTTCTCTCAATAAGACAACATAATATTATGCTTATAGTGGTTTGCAACTCATTACGTCAAATTGAAATTATAGCTTATGTATATTGAAGGAAGAATTTATTGATTGTTTGGGTATGTAAGAAGTTGATGAGATCAAAATTTTTCTTCTTGCCGCTTAGATTTTGAGGAAGTTAGGTTGCATTTTTGAAGAAGAGCTAAGAATCATGCATTTTTCATTCTCTTTGATGTGGATTTTGAAATGATTCATTGATTCTTGTATTTTTTGAAAAGTTAATGAAATCCCTTACCTTATTGTAGTTGCAATTCATCGAAATGAAAATATTACCATGTCATGTTCGATTGCATTAGGTTTCGAGTCAAGTCGTAACACAATTAGTTTCACATCCATTTATCCTATGAGTAAATAACAACTCTTAAAATCAACGCTAATAAAATCAATCTAGAAATTTTTATTATTCTAGGGCTCTTTTCCACCTACATTAGATTAGGTTGTAGGGCTTTGGAATAGGGAAGTGAGTTAACTTTCCAAAGCTGCAAATAAACATTAGCATCTTGTGATAAGGAGTAAATCCATTTACTTCAATTTGGGTCTGGGAAGCTCCCCTTACAAAGGAGTTAAGAATGAGATCATATCAGACCCAGTGCAGTGATCAACCCCACTTCATTGGTTACGATAGAGTGATTTACATGTATTAAAAATGGTTCCAAAAGTTACTTGGGATTCACTTGGAAGTAAACCTCATATTAACCATGTTGAGGAAATTTCAAGGGGATTGGGCTTTGTTACTCCGCCTTTGCGTGTACGTTTGATCCGCAATTGTCCCCCTAGGTTAAATTGTTTTACGTGGTAACCCTAGAGACCATAATCTTAGGGATAACCCAAGGTGACAGTGGAGGGGAAGTCTTTGCTGTACCTAGAACAAACATTGGCTAAACTCACTTGGACCTTTTTGGAGGGTGGCATTGTTCACTCAAGATGGCATAAGTGAATATTACTTGCACCAGATCATGTACATTATGTAGGTTGCCAAGTAATTGATTCCACCTACTCTAAATTTATCCACTTTTCACATTGATATCTGCGATGTTGGATTTCATCATAGCTACCGATTTCACTGTAAAAATCTTGTTTGCATGGTTTTATTCCTTATATTTACTAGCGCATGTTATTTGCTTGTTTTTACTGTTTTTACAGACCTTAGGTGTGGATTGTGATTTTCAATTATTAATATTGATAGTAAATTTATCTAAGTTGAATGTAATGGCATCAATGATGGAAGTTACTGATAAATAACCCAGTTTACGGGAACCCTAATCCTCTCTCTGATTTTGCAAATGTCTCGGTCCTCCTTTTATGGCTATGCTGTCACTTCCTAGATTCACGAGAGGTTTACCGGTGTGGTTGTTTTCAATTTCCTTGATCCCAAATACCCAAATTATTCCACCTCAACCGAATTTTTCACCTCAACTGAGTTCATCAGCTCAACATCACCAACTTCATGTTGACCCTTTACTTTCTTCACCCAATGTGTCCTCCTCCCTTTCTTCTTCTTCGCTTGGTAAAAGCCTTGATCCTAATAACCAGGTGACTAAGAAGAAGAAGAAAGGGAAGGAGAAGACGAAGAAGTAGGATAAGAAATATGTCAACCAACCAATTTTCGTTGTAGGTAATGGTAATGTTGAAGAAACTTCCAATATGCATCGCAAGCCATGATACCCTTGCAAGCTTTATAAGGGTGACCACTTCCTTATTGATTGTCTGATCCGGATTTAAACAAGAATGCAACAAATTACAGAGATAACCAAATACACAAAGATGTAGCGGAAATAATACTTCATTTCATTAATGGAAAATACTGAAACATGCTTACAATCAGAAATGGAAATAAACTAGCTAGGGCGATGGTAGCTTATCTCTGAGAAGAGATGTGATGGCTACATGCCTCTGAACT
>APFE030911970.1:89626-166399 GCA_000404065.3 Pinus taeda | reverse complement strand
TCCATGGACCCATGTTGCCCCCGGATTCCCCCAAAAACGTCGTTTAGGGCCTCAAAACGGCTCTGGAAGTTCAGGACCCGAAAAAATGCTAAAAATAGTAAGTTGTGCTACAACTAAGGAAACTGAAAATGCTGAGAAAGACAATGGTGGGGGTCCAGGTGGACTTGGCAGGTGGCCACCAATATCCACCTGGATCATTGTCTTGGTATTCCTAAGGTCTTGGAAGTATGGTCAAAAAATTCTTATCAACCTACTATTGATCCATAAACTAGTGATTGTGAGGTTTATGGGAAAAAGGGTAAAGTTAGGTTTCCTTGTAGGCTAGGCAAAGGGATTCATCATAGTCACATTTGCGCTCAAATGGACGAATCTTCAAAATTGTTGGAAAATTTTACTGTTCCACAACAACAACTTCCAACTGGTTACCGTAAACTTTCTCCCAACTTGCCGTTAGTTGGCGAAGTGATTGTTCTAATTCCAAGTACAGTCAATCCCACTCTTCCATTGGAGGGTGAAACACATATCACTCAGGTTGATGAGCCATTGGTTTATCAAGTGGTCAACTCGATACCATTTTCAGTTGATCCCACTCTCCCTTTAGAGAGTGAAAATAATACCGCTCAAGTTATTCTTGTCACTTTGTATTATTCTACACATGGGGGCATTTCACGTGTTTCCCTAGAACCCTCTCCAAGTAATGAGGCTATTTCCTTTGATTGGAGTATGAAAATAGGACCTTGTCTTCCTTCTTCCACCCCTTTCCAAGTCATTGCGAAAGAATATGGTAAGAATGTGCGGCACACAAATGTAGATGAAGGTGTTTCTGTCAGTGTTTTATCGTCATTCGCTTGGCAAGCTTTGAGTTCCCCTCAGCTTGTTCTTGTTACAAAGAATCTTTTGGATTTTAGCAAAACCATTAGTGAGTCTTTAGGGATCCTTCCTAAGTTACCTATTACTTTGGATGGTAAACTGTCTGTATTGATCTTGTGGTAGTCGAAGCCCCCTTGGGTTTCAATTTGCTCCTTGGGCAAGATTATGTCTATGCCATGAAAGTTGTCGTATCGACACTCTGTTGCATGATGTCTTTTCCTCATAATGGAAACATTGTGACTATTGACCAAATTTTATTCATTGATCTTGATTCGACTACCAACCATCTAGCATCTATGAATGCTCCTTATGTGCAAGTGGTATCTACCCCGCCACGGGTTAATTATGTGGTAGCCAGTCCCGTGTTTTCAATGACTGATGCAAGCAAGTCTCTTATTGTTTGCTTGACTTCTTATGACTTAGATCTCGTAATTGACACAGGGAACCTTATGGGGGAATCTGAAATGGATTTTCTTATCCCTTTTGATTCTCTTCACATGTATTCCTTCTAGAGAGCTATTCTTCCTTCTGATGAAGATATAATGGAAGCCATGGTCGGGAAGTATCCCTTGGCATGTGTTTCTTCCAAAAGGAAGCCATGATCCAAGCTCTTGAGAGGATGGTTCTTTTACAGTGTCAACCTCGTTAAAAAATGAAACAATTTCTTACGAGCATAGTTATTTTTGTTTCAAGCTTGCATAAACATGAAACAACCCATGATGATAATTCTTTTATTGTATCAAGCTCATTAAAAAATGAAACAAATACCCAAAAGGATGATTATTTTATTATGTCAACCTCGTTAAAAAATGAAAAAAATATGTGTGAGGATAATTCTTTTACTGTGTCAACCTCGTTAAAAAATGAAACAAGTGTATGAGAGGATGCTTATTTTATTGTGTCAACTTCATTTAAAAAATGAAACAAGGCCTGTGAGGATAGTTCTTTTACTGTGTAAACCTCTGTAAAAAATGAAATAAAGTTATTCATAGGATGGTTCTTTTGTTATGTTAACCTCGCTAAAAAATGAAATAATCTCTGAGCATAGTTATTTTTGTTTCAAGCTCACATAAAAATGAAACCACTTTATGAAAATCATGAGAATAGTTCTATTTCAAGCTCATTAAAAAATGAAACAAGTCCTTGTTTAAGCTGAGTCTTTTATGTGATTTTATCAATAAATTTTTAGTTCATCTGCCTAATTGTAATTTACCATTTACTTAAGCAGATCAAACAAAGTTCAGGGGGCATGTGCCTCTCCATGGGTACATTGTAATTAAGTTTTGTGTGTAACAATTTTTTTTAACATCTTTTTATGATTTTCTACTACTTTTCCTATTTATCTTGCGTTACATTTGATCACTGATGCATTAACATTGGTAAACCTCTGTAAGAAAAAAAACAATATTCACCCATATATTGTACAAGATAGAATAAGATAGAAGTAGTAGTTTTCATTAAATAAAATGTCTGTAAAAAGTGTAGTTTTACAAAAATTCCATCCTAAGGCATGAGGCCCCGTGTCCTTTATTATCCGAACATCCTGATACATAATCAAAAATCAAAATCTAGCTCTAAGACTAGCAGTTACGTGTGATGATCATGGTAGAAAATAATAGTTCGAGCTACTTGTCGTAGAAAGCGGTTAATCGGTCCAGGAACCACCACGGTGTGCCTCTGATAGCGGAGAGACAAGTCATCAATCCCAACATCTAGGATGTCTAGAGTCAATCTCTCTAGGTTGTGCTCCAACTCAGTGAATGCCTCCGCTACATCGGGGTTCTGTACTGCAGGAGCTACTGGTTGCTCAGTGCGCCTATCAAATCTACGTATTCCTGCTAGTCTCATCGAGCCTACATCTGCATGATCATTTCGAATAGTTAATTTTGGAGGCCAAATCTAGTTAATTTTGGATCCCAAAAAATTAAAAAATTGAAAAACACAAAACAAACAAAATGTGAAGTTTTTACTTATATCACCACACTGCATCCCAGCTAGTAGTCACATCTTTGGATCACCATGCCTGCATATGGAAAGTCTTCAATCACGATGATTTGATATTCAAACTATCCAAAGAAATTAAGAGTATATCGAATCATTGGGCCTTCACCACCTCCGTGGTGTGTCATCAGTGTAACCCACTTCAACATCTCAGGATCTCACGGTTCTCCTCCATTTATGGCTACCCATGGAGCGAGAAGGGGGTTCCTCTCTATAGAAAATGATATGACAAAGGGGCCATGCCCAAAATTCTTGAGTTTGTTGGTTTTAACTCTAGTTAGTTTCCTTTTTAGGTTAGAAACTACCCCTTCGCACCAGTTGCATATTGTAGGTTGCATGCACTCTATGGTGATTTGCATCTGAGCCTTGTTAAGCAAGTGAAGAGTTGCACTTCTGCATAGTCATGCAACGGTGAAGCCAATGGATCTCAAAGGAAGCCTCTATGGTTTTGATATCAATTCTCCCATCTTTGAGAGCAACTCCTTGAAAGTAATGTTCCAGTTGATAGGTGGCAGTTGTTTCACCACCTCGTTTCTGTCCATACAGAGAAATGTCCACTCCACGGTGTGGGAGCCCAAATAATAAATAAATGTCATCAACATTGATAGTGAGTCTATGGTCTCCAATCACGAAACATTCTTCCGGTACGTTCCACTTTCTCACCATCCACTCCAATAAGTCTAACTGGGCCTTCATCCCTGGAATGGTGAAAAATTTATATAGGCCACAGTTTCTCAATTCCTGTATTGTCTCTGGGTGGTTCGAAGGAGCTATATCTATTTCTTCACGTTCATGCTCTCTCCACTCCATTTTTGTGGCTCAAAACCTTGCAAGTGACCATGGAGGATCATTAGCAGAAACTATGATAAATTTTTGCAAGAAATTTGGGCGTTTTATATTATTTTTTCAAAGCCCTCGATGCCACGCACGAAAGCTTTTGGAGAACAACGAAAATTTACGCAGTTCTGGCCCCAGAAACTATGCACATTGCATTTTTCTATGTTAAAAACTAAATCGGCGTGCACAGGCTCAATAGGGGTGAACTGCCAACATCGAGGGTGATTTTTCAATTGATAAAACCCCACCAAAAAACGAAAATACATACTCAAATGCGAAAAAAAAAAAACAATGAAGACAAATATATCAGAGAGATGATTTACCTGGAGAAGACGACTCATGATTTGGTCCAACGGTTTGCCCGGAATGTGCCTCTGAAGTTCTTGGTGAAAAATGCACTCTATCACTCTCAAATGTAAAAAGTTTTTACTCTTTTGGTTTTTTATAAGTTTTTAGGCCCATTAAAATATTATTCTTTTCCTATTAGCCTCTGAAAACCAAAATTTTAATTTTTTTACTATATTTTTGAATGGAGATGATAATTTTTGAGTTTAAATGTGCAGATCACAGGTATTTATGAATATAAAACATTTTGGCATTGACTATATTTTTATCACTTTTTCGAACTTGTTAAAAACTTTGAAAAAAATGAACCAATGAGTTCTCTTTACGCCCTTTTCAGACTCCCTAAACATGAAAAGATTGTCGAGTACTTCATTGTTCAAACTTGTAAAATTAAATGAACAGTGGTCTATTCAGTATAAGTTCACCCCTTTTATGGACTGAACTAGAATATTTATGAAAAATGTATATGTTGACTAATCATGGTCAATAGAGTTCTCTCGTACATTATTTTAACCTCTTTTCGAGCTCGAGGGACTAAAATTATGAACAAGGACACTGTGAAGTTTACTTATGTTTTTCTCCTGAGTCCCTAAAACTGAAAAACATCGAGCTTTACTTTCTCCAAGCTCGTTAAAATTTTACGTTGAAATAAGTGAACGAGTTTTCTTTTTGTGTCTCTTCAAACTCTTTGAACATGAAAATGACATTGAGTTATCCTTTCTCTAGACTCGTAAAACTTAAATAGTGCAGGAATCGTCAATCATGATGGGACTGAACCACTCCTTCCTAGGATTTGTTAAAAATACTTCGAAGGACTCATTCGAAGGATGAGCTTATAGGAAAAGCATATGTTATCCTCCTCAAGTTTGTAAAACAAAAAGAGGTACTTGAGAGTAATGTTGGGGGAAAAGTGGGAAATAATGTTTGTTTTTATATTGAAAAAGGCAGTATGTCACTCTTGAACATGACACTCAGTTACTTTTGTGTTCGAGTTGGGAAATCCATTTTCCTCTCATTTCACCATACCTCATTGAAAGTCTTCAGTTGGTTTGTGTATGATGTTTGAGTCAAATGCTACTAAGTTAGAATGTCGTGTCACTGATATGTTCAAGAGAATTCCAACCTCAGTCAAAATTACTTTTCTATTCATAGTCTTCAATCACGTCAACCATCCCTGAGTTAGTCCTGGATTACTCCAAATTTTTGTTCTTCAACTTGACATGAGTTTCGTAGGCCCTCCTACGACAGGTCTCTTCCTATCGACTTCAGCTCATTGTCTAAGAAGTTGATCTAGAAATCTTCAATACCTTGGAGCCTGCATGCCTTAACGATAGGAATCTCGCCTTTGACGACACGTTCTCATCATTGACCTTTGATCAAATGATTCTATGAGTGTTTGACATCAGCACATATATTTGAACTTCATATATTATACTGGAAGTACCTTGAGAACCATTGTCATTATTGGTGGTTTCTCACGTGCTTGTTAATTGTTCACATCATTGACTAGTAATGAAATGGTTTCTACCGTGTTCGACTACGAAACAGTCACTCTCATGGTTAAATTCATACTATGGATCGAGAGAAGGAGATCAAGACCCTAGTTCTAGTTTCATCCATCCAGGTTGCATGGAGTTATTAACTATTCATGATTGTAAACATAGATCCATGGATGACTACATCCATACTATGTCGTCTATTGACATGGATCTTCAGATGTAATTCCGTACTGGTTCTTTGAAAGATTTATGCTCTAAGTATTGGAATGCCTATCTCAACGACGATTTTATATTGCATTGTAACATTTGATTGATTGTTTCAGGTCTCCAACTATAGTCTCTAACCCAAACCTTCACATGATAAAGTGCTACAGTCATCAATCATGTTTTTTGACTTTTCACTTTAGGGGGAAATTTATTACACGTCATTTTGTCACATTAGGAAAATGACCATCATTTTTTTATCTTTCGCTATCCATCAAAATGTTCCAATGCATCCCCCTGCAAGTTTAGATCCCAAACTATCCCACAGAGAATGAAATTCTTGGATATCAAGGCTCAAAAACCTATTTTTGGCTTCCTACTTAGTTCCCTAGTCCATTTCTGCGCATAGGCATAGGAGACCATCAAAAACTGCACACAAGTACTCTCTATCTGACACTATGGACTGCACACATGACTTAATGCATGTAAAAATAAAAAGTAAATTCTAAAAGCTTTGTTAGTCAAATATTTCCCAACTAACAGCTTCGAATGGATGCCTACTCAAGCCTTATCCGTACCATCATGGAGCTACTTCCCTCTCTTTGTGGAATCCATGTCCCACAATTTGTGGATCTCATACCTTAGGAAATGGATCCCAAACTTCCCCCTCCTGGCCTATGAAGAAAACACAGGCTAGAGGATTGGAAGGACTATTGAAGGTAGCCTTATACTGCAGAAATAAGGCTAGGAGGCTTTTCATCCAAGGAGAGGGTTGAAGATTGTGAGAAGAGGCTTGCAACTTCAAGGATTTGAGGTTGTAAGTTTGTTCTCAATTTTAATTAATAAAAATGAATTTTTATTTCCTAATTATGTCTTTTTTGATATCATTTGTGGGATTCCTTGATCATTCACCTAGGTTATGATTCATTATTGATTCAGTTTATGATATATGTTGAGTTAACTAGTTCATTTACCTTTCTTTATATATACTAGATGCTTTTATCCTTTGTGTGTTTCTATCTATGCATATTTCCTTCGAAACATCATGGAGAAGCTGTGGGAAGCACTAGAATGGTCTCTAAAGCATCAAGAGGAAGCTATCTGTCGAAGGAACTGAAATGGACTTCAACGGGCATTTTGATTAAATGGTAAGTGATATCTCTCATATTTTTTTGTTTCAGTCAATCGTAAGCTAAGGAAAGGTAGTAGTTCTTTCTTGTTTTTTATTAGATTTCTTTGAGGTCTAGGGTGATCCATCTTGTTCGCAAGAGAAATTAGTCCACCTAATAGTGAGGAATCGAGATAGAGGGCTCCCGGGGTTGAGGGAACTTTGGAAAATAGGGTATCACCCCTATATGTTACCCATAGGGTTGGAGTAGTAGCTCAACCTATCTTGGTGTTTGTAGAGTATACCCTAGTTGGCATCATACCGACAAGCAGAGGTTGTTGGGATTATCCCTCCCCGTCTGGACAATGGGTTGAGGAGGCTTAGATTATGATGCAAGTGTTCTACCAAATGACTATTGAGGGTCATTGTTAGGAATATCAATATGCAATAGGATGGGTTGAGTAGTAGCTCCCCTATATCATCTATTGCTCGATATGGGGTCATAGTAGTAGCTCCCCCATGAGATTCCAGGTTGAGTAGTAGCTCCATGATGTGGTTCTAGGTTGAGATGTGCTCTATGATGATATGGTCTCCTATGATGATGCAGGTCGTAGATCTGAATCCTTGTCGATAATTCTAGGTAGTAGCTCGATAAATAAGAGGGTGGTAGCTTAGGCTCTCCTCCGATGACAAATTCTTCTTCTAGATTTGATAATATTCAACATATGAGAAGGGACAATAAAGATATAAGAAGGAATGAGCAAGAGATTAATTGAGATGATCAGTGATGATACAAGATGATTAGATACTCGATATTGGATATGATTTGATGGAAGGATACTCATGATATGATGTAGGTGGAATTCTCCCTAGTTGAGAGGGAGTGTTAAAAATATGCAACCATGGTTAAATTCCACATTGGACAACTCACTTGATGGAGAAAATTATTGCATTGAATTCCTCTTTTAGATATGACCAAAATTGACCTAAAGATAACTCAAATCGGATAAGGAAAAGTGTACTTATGAAGAAGAGCCCACATGTGCACATTTGATAAGGTCAACCCTAAAGCAAAGTGGAAAACCTTGAAAGGTTATAAATACAAGTGCCATATACCTCATTTGGACACAATAATGAGACACTATTCTATCTTTTTTTTTTTGGCTCACCTAGGTCTGAGGCTCGTCCATGGAGGATTAGGTTCACTTTGAGGTGAAATTGCAGGATTTGAAGCTCGCATCTCTAATTTAGGGTTTTGGGCACCAGTGACAGACAAAAAACATGAAGGATTCAACTTTATTTTCATGCACAAAAGCTCATCCATGCTACTGGATCCTTCCAGTCACACATACAACTCTCCATCCATGCGACTGGTGGTTTAGGGTTTCCGCAATCCATATTTGACCCTAGTAGCTCACATGCCAGGATTAAGGGAGAGACTAGGAAAGATATAGTTGCTCGCATGACACCTCCTTTGTGCGACCGAGATCTAAAATATGAAATCTCAGGTTTCCGAAGATTTCGCTCAGTGACTGCATGGTTCAACAGTTGACTGCAAATAATGACAATTCATTATAGTCTTTAGAATTAGAGTTTTGAGCATATACATTTTTGAGTTCATTTCATGGATGTCGTAGTTGTTTTGCTGGTTAGTTTCATAGATGAATATATGGATCATTTTACTCTCTTTTGTTGAATCATTTCATGACAATCTAAGAAGAAGAATTTGCAAGGGTTTTCCCCATAGTGGGTTTTTTCCTAGTCTCTGACCAATCTTGGTGTCTCTATGTGAATGTTTTTCTTCTAATGTTCCTTTATGTTCCTCTACATTGATGATGATGCTATTGTTCTTTCTACATAGTTTCATATGCTGTTGAATTATGATGTAAATCTAAATAATGTTATGATGTTATGGGCTGAACTTAATGTCTTAATGAAGAAATGCAATTATCAAACCAAAGAAAAATATAGCCCTAAGAAAAAGTTAACACCAATAACAATGTTGGTCATGGATGTTATTAAGGTGAAGTCTAATTCGAAATTTTAAGTAAGTGATTCATCTTCTCCTCCTCTTGAAGGCTTCTTGTTAGACTTCTCATGCATACATTTTGTTGCATAGTTCCCATATTCATGGTAGTGGAATTTTTTTATCTTGCTCAAGTTTCTTATTTCCATTATTTTGGTTGGATTCGGGTTTGCTCTGGGTCTTCTTTCCTTTTCCCTTCTTCCCCTTTCCAACCAATTCAAAATTATCTTCTTAAGCTTTAGATGATGTTCCATCTCCATTATTTCTCTTGAACTCTTCTTGAACCAAATCAGACCATAACCTTTCCCAATTCGGTAAGTTCTCCCTTCCATTCACAGAGTCCTAGTAGCTTTGCCAGGATTTTGGAAGGCCTAGTAGAGTGAGGCTCAGCAGGTCACCTTCTGCTACATTCATTGAGGCCCCTTCGAGGTCATCCCAAACTTGTGTAAACCTGGAGGGATATTGCGAAGTAGTGTAATTCTTTTGTTTTCTAATGTTTCGAAGTTTGTCTTTCAAGGCAAATTTTCTATGGTCACTTCT
The DNA here is from genome assembly GCA_000404065.3 of Pinus taeda. NCBI lineage: Eukaryota > Viridiplantae > Streptophyta > Pinopsida > Pinales > Pinaceae > Pinus > Pinus taeda. Next base: position 156,969 of record APFE030911970.1, on the reverse strand, counting down.
ATTTTTTAATAGCTCAGTCAATTTCTTCCACATAGAAAATGGTGTCTCTTTTCCATGGAGATTTTAGACCCCATGGTATCTCACACATTCCAGAATAATTCTTCTCGCCATTGCAATATCCTTCTTCCTTTGGGTTAATTGTTGTGCATCTGACTGTGGAGGTTTTGCAATATTAGTTTTCACATATTCTAACACACGATTGTTATCGAGCACTGCCTCCATGCGATCCTTCCAGGCTATGAAATTCGAGCCACCCTCCAGGGCATACTCCAATCTTATACCATTGAAAGACATTCTCTCGATCCCGAAGAAAAACTGTTGCACTGACGCTGCCAAATCGAAATTCATGAGAGATAAGTTCAAAATACTAGTTCTAATGTGATTTCAGGGCTCTGATACCATGTAGAAATTTGATAGAAATTGCAACTTCTCAACATTTCAAACTGAAAAAGAAGAGACACAATTTTGTTCTACTGATTTGCGAAATGAAAATCACCATTTAAAACAACATGCATAGACATGCAATAAGCAAAACCATAAATGCATAATGATTTCTATGGGAACACAACTGGGAAAAACCCCTCAATCCTTTTTGCATTAATCAATTGAATAGAGAAACTATTACAATTGCTAGAACCTAAGGATTGATCACTGATTGCAAGCAACACCTATACACTCAAAAATAGTTTAAAATTGATGTTGCATTGCCTTTTCATCTCCACTTCAGCTGAGGAATTCGAATTCCTTGCATGCACTAACTATTTTGGGTTGATTGATCAGTTAACTGATAGATCTCTGAGTTAGATTGATGTGTCAATGCACCATTGACCTTCAAATGACTCCAAAAATAGTTAGAGGTCAATTAACTGAATACCACTGAAAATAACTAAACTAGATTACTAAATTTAGCAATTACGCATGCATAATTGAACTCCAAGAACTTTAACTCAAATTTACTGAGCTAAATGAGTGAAAAGATTCATGTCACACTAGTTAACTGCCTCCAAGTTGTCCTGTTGATGTGGAAATTTGATTTACTAAATTTGACTCAGGCTAAAGTCAAATTGAGCTTTTCTTGCTACATTTTTTCAACACTTCCTCTTAGCCATAAAGAGATTTTCCACCACCCCTATCCTGAACCCGTGGAGTTCAAATTTACCTCTTGATAATGCCTTTGTCAAGATGTCAACGTCTTGCTCCTCAGTTGGAATGTACTATAGCAACATAATTCTCCTCTTCACACAGTCTCACCAATGATGATACCAGATATCAATGTGCTCGGACATGTCATGAAATACCGAATTCTCAGAGAGCTTAATGCAACTTTGATTATCAAAATATATCACTGTAGGATCCATCTCTACACTGAATAGTCCCACAAGTATCTTCCTCATCCAACTTGCTTCACATGCTGCTTGGCTTACAACCATGTATTTAGACTCTGCTGAGATGAGCTACACATACCTCTGCTTCCTGTTGTACTAGGAAATAGTTGCGGACACAACATTAAAGATAACACTTGATGTAATTTACCTGTCGGATGGACTCCTTTCCCAATTTGCATTGGTGAAGCCTTACAACTTCACTCCCTTTTTCCTTCAGTACCATAATCCAAAATGGGTAGTGCCTCTGAGGTACTATAACACATGCTTTGTTGCTTCAATATAATTTCGTAGGCCTCACCATAGCTTGGCTAAGCTAGTTGGCTACATAGCACATGCATATTTGTGTGTTCACAAGATACATCAATGAACCCACATGCTACCTTAAATGGTAGCATCAAATTCCTCACTTGAAGAAACATTCTCCTTCCTTTAGTTGGTAGGTAGAGGTGTGTCCACGGGCTTACAATTCTCCATGTGAAATCTTTGAAGTATCTTGGTAGTATGCTTTCCTAGAGACAAATAATTCCCTATCACCCTGCCATACTTCCAACTCAAGGAAGTAATGCACGAGACCTATGTCTTTCATCTCAAGTTCCCTTGCAAGATCCTCTTTGCAAGAGTGGATCAAATTCTCATCACCTGTCAATATTAAATCATCGACATACAAAAAAAGAATAAGCAACTTACCATCTACCGCAATGTCATATAGGTTCACATCTGCTTCACTTTTGGTGAAGCCCAATCCAATGAGATAATTATCTATCTGATTATACCATGCTCGAGGTGCCTATTTGATACCATACAATCCTCTCTTGAGTCTGTACACATGTGACTCTTGATCATATGTCTAAAATCCTTTTGGATGCTCTATGTAAATTTCCTCCTCAACAACATCATTGAGAAAGGTGGTATTCACATCCATCTGGTGGATTTTCCACCCCATCTATGCAACTAATGCTAGAATGGATTTGATTGAGTAATATTTTGCAACCAATGCAAAAGTTTCTTCATATTCTACTCCCTCTATTTGAGAGAATCCTTTGGACAAAAATATGGCCTTGTACTTCTTGATGCTCCTATCAGCTGCATGCTTCACTTTGTAGATCCATCTCGAACTAATCACTAATTTCCCTTATGGTCTTCCACCTCCCATACATTTTTATTCATGATGGATTCATATTCTTCCACCATGGCATCAACCCAAACAGATTGAGAAACTACTTCCTCAAATGAAGAAGGTTCTGGCTCAATGAGCTTTGTCATGAGAGCCGTGTAACTAGTGTACCTATCAGGTGACTTTCTCTTCCTGCGTTGTGATGTGGGGGCTCCCACATTCTCCCTTGCATTCCGCAATGATCTAGCATCTTATCCGGTTCTCTTTCTCCCCTCTCTGGAAGATTCTGATTGAATGCGTGCCTCTACTCTGCCTCTTGTCTTCCCTCTACATGTTGCTGCTCCAAAACCTCTTGAAGCTCATCCCGTGGTTCCTCCTTTGGAGCTAAAAAATCCTGCTCCAGTGGGATACTCAGCTCTCATTCTAGAGAGCATCTGATAGCCTCGTCCTCATCGAACTTGATATATCTCCTTATAACTTTCATCCTCAATGAAGGAAAATACACCCAATAATTGTGTGGAGTTTCGGTGTATCCTACAAAAACTCCCAACTTTGTTGTAGGCTCAATTTTCTTCCACGAGTCATTGGAGACATCAAAATAAATTGATGCTCCAAAAATTATAAAATGAGACACATCAGGATTTCTCCCAGAGAAAGCTTCATCTAGTGTGATCATACCAAATATCCTATGAGGACTCTAGTTTTGAAAGTAGACTGCAGTGTTGCATGCTTATGGACATAGATTTAATGGCAGCCCTTGATCATGCAATATGGCCCTTGCTGCTCCCACTATTCTCCTATTCTTCCTCTCAGCTACCCCATTTTGCTGTGGGTTATGGGGTGATGTCAAATCCCTTCGAATACCTTCTTCGGCATAGAAATATTTGAAGGCATTTGAAACAAATTTGCCTCCATTATTTCTTCTAAGCACCTTCATCTTCTTCCTAGGCTCCTCAACCAATGCCTTGAATTCAAACATTTTTTTAGAAAACTTCATCCTTCTTCCACATGAAGAAGATCCAACATTTTCTAGAGAAATCATCAATAAAAATAAGATAGTACTTATGTTTTGATGTGGAGGCTATAGAAAAGGGTCCACAAATATCACAGTGGACTCATTCCAAGTTTGCATCTACTCTGCTATCTTTTCCATTGCAATTGTATTTGACATATATCCCCAATGTGCAACCCTTGCAAACCTCCTTTTGGTCAAGTAGCCTTTAGGGAGACTAGTGGTAATCTGTTACATGATTTTTAAGGCACCATGGTGCAGATGACCCAATCTCCTATGCCAAAATTCTCCAACATCTTGACTCTACATTTTTTCAACCTTACTGCTCAATGCAATGCAATCTCCCACCTCAAGTTTGTTGAAAAATCTAGGGCTTTAGCATTAGGGGATTTCTCTTTCATTAATGATTGTTTGTGAATTCTTTTTACTTCTTTAGATTAGGATCTTCTTCATGTTATATTATTAGTGTTCTTCTTCATCAAACAGTAACCAATGCATGGACATAAATACACAAGAGACACATCATGTAGGCTATAAGCCAAGGCCAAAACCTATCACTCTTTGAGAGAAAAACCCAAACAAATTCTACTTCTAGAAATTCCAATTGACGAATACCAAGACCAAGACCCTTGACCTATTTTCCACTCCAAGACTAAGACACATGTTCTCTTTGGAAGTCAACCTTCTTCTTATTGACTCCTATTCCTTTTTGACATTCTTACCGTTGAGACATTGTCACCATCGAGATCTTGTCACTGTCTTCACATCGTGATCTCGTTTTGTGAGACATCCTTGCTGTCATATAACTGAGACATTAATTCTTATGATGGCATCGAGTCCTTCTTGAGATAGCACCAAAAATCAGTGTTCATATCACCGAACTATAATATATCTATAGTTTTCCAGACTATGTAGCATGAAGACTCTTGTTGTCACTGTGATTACAGAAGGTTCTGAATTCCCTTGACTCCACCAAACTATAGTATCTTCATTGAATTGTGATTCCTTTCTAGGACACCAAAACTTTATCTTTGAAATATTCATCTTCTTTGCTGCTTCTATTCAATCGAAATTACATAGACATCCAAATTCCTTGACTATTGTACCTTAGTCCGAGCTTCTTATTCGAACTTTCTTTTGCAATATTATCCAAACTGAATACAGTGATTGCCCATCAAATTTAGAGTATTAATTGAACTTCTGTTTTTTTGAAATGAAGATCCTTACAAACCTATATATAGTAGTTTATCATACATATAAGTAGACATGTCATATAGTGAAGGGATGTGTCTTATTAGGTGAGCTGACATGTGCTACTTAATTCATCTGGAGGCCAACTTGAATAGGAGAACCATGTGCTAGTCATTGGAGGGATTCTAAACACCTTAATGGACTCATATACATGCTCAAGAAGATCTCTTCATACATGACATTAATGCTTTTGACTTTTAATGACAAATCCTAAGGCTCTCAATGGGAGCATCTAAAATAAAATTACTTGCTCATGAAACCCATGAAGCAAGGCATACAAAAATAATTTTATTTCCTTTATTACCTCATTTAGAAAAGTCACAATTACATGTCATTATGAATACCGAACCTAATTACACTTTTCAACATTCCCTCTTAACTAGGGAGGTATTCATAATGGTACTTGGTCATTCTCAATCTAGAGAATTTCTCATAGGAAGAATTCAGATTTGTAACTCATTTGTATAGCATCATATTAACCAACATTGTTATATAGAAAGGAAACTTGACTAACAACTCTATCTCTCCACAATATCAGAGCATAATGATGGTGAGACCAATGATTTATAGGCATACTCATCATTGTGTCTCTTGAAACATACCCCACCCGAGTTCTCTCAGGATATGCTCCATAAGGACTATTCTTTTCTTGGACTCCCTAGTCCCAAAAGAATATCAATCCTCCACGGCTACTCTTTCATGGGATTCCCTATCTCATCCCACAAGAGAATCATATGCTAAATTATTACACAATCCTCCATTTTGTCTTCCCAAGTGAAGAACATAACAACGTTTCTATCACTCCCTTTTACACTAGGAGTTTTTATTCCATTAAAGGAATGTACTCATTCCTATCACATAAGAGTGTACCTAAGCTTTCGTCTTAGGAATTTATGAGTTTCTTCCAAGTAAGAAACTTCTTCTCAAGCTCCCTCTTAACCAGGGACCTATAACAACTCTTCATGTGGAGATCCTAAAACAATCACTTGAATGTAGAACTCCTTTCTTTGATGTCATGAATTTCTTTAGGGAGTCTTCAACTTTTGGGAACTTCTATGTATAGGGCATGTATCATCCATCACTTTTATCCATGAGTTAGTCACATGCTTAACTCATCAGAAAGTGATCCATCAAATTTTCCATCTAGATTTGCTTCATGTCATTATGCTTTCATGCCATATTTATCGGAATGACATTACATCCTTCTATATGGTCTTCTTGTAAGTCATTCATAGATCTTCCCTTTGACAATTCTACATAAGCCCAACTAGATGTTAGTTCAAAAATAATCACTGAATACTTCAAACCATATTTACCTTTGTGATGATATTTCACCATGACATCTTCCTATAAGTATTAGCATCCTGCATGTAGATTGACACATCTCCTATAGATATTCAATGTCAAGGGTCCCTATCTCTTTCCAACTTCCATCAAAGTCTTCACATTCTTCTGGGAGACCTTCTAGTCAAATATTGTTGGACTTCAAATGTTGAATGCCTTCTTTCTTTGTTGCATATTATCACGATCTCTTCCTATATTTTCACACACTTCATTCCCAGGGGCTTCCAATCAGAGTTCTTCAATCATAGTCAACCACCTCACTTCATATGAGGACATATTATGTTGATTTCATCTAGTGCGACTCATGCCTTCTGACATTGTTTAATAGGAGAAGATTCCATTCCTTTGATCATGCTTCTTAAAATAGAAGTAGTGATCCTTGTTACCTGAAACCATACGACATGACTTTATAACATTAAATACAAGGATACTTTATTTACCTTTAGGCCATCTAAGCTTCTTTCAACAACTTCCTTGATTGAAAATATCTTCAACCCCTTGATCTGCTTCATCTCTTATGTAATCATAACATCATCCCATGAACTCCACAAGTTTGAGTTCCTGATGAAACACTTGCTTCCTCTCTAGATCAGTGAATCCTCCAATGAGGATTCCATCTCGCATATATTTATTTAACAAATGTTTCCCTTGTTTACTGATGTATGATGAGATTGGTCCTGGATGACTTCTTCCTTTGATTCACCAAGTGCTATATCCTTCAAAGTTGACTACCATAGATTTTGTTCTAGTGGTCCTTCATGTTTCCCTATGGTGATGTCACGAGATCTTGCTTCTAATGCCTCTCTTCCTTAGACTTCCTTCTTTCAGCTGCCTCCACTTCTTCGGCGAAATGGAATTCTTCTCTATCCTTCTTGTTATTGTCCTTCTTAAGCTAAGGACATTATTTTCTTGTAATGTTCATAGCAATGAAACTTAGCTATGTTATTCTTTCCTTTCGACAAAGTGTCTGAATCCTTTCATTTGATCCTTCAACACTTTTTCCGTCAACTTGTCTTCTTCTATAGAAATCACAAGTTGTTGAATGAGGTAACTTTCTTATCCTAATGGATATTTGTTACCTTTTACATCAACTAGTGCATTATAGATCAATGATTATTATCTTCTTATCTCTCTGAGATCTCATAGTTGAGATGTTATGGATATATCCTTCATCCTTTGATACCTTTAATTTTGTGTAGATAAGATATAAGTCATGTGACCTTCTTTACCGTATATTCAGAGAATGAGTTTATCATTTGCATCGCTTTGATGTCTCAAATATTTCTATATGAGGGGATCCTTCATAAGTATCCCTTTCCATGAATTCAGAGGAGACCTTTTGATATGTTCAATGACTTCAACTTCTTAGAGGACTATGTATATTCTCATTTTTCATGCAAGGAATTTTGATGACCCAACCAGCTTATAGATCTCCTTGCAAACATGAATTCATTTTACCAAATTTAATTAAAGAGTGAAAGATATTTACTTGACAAGTGAAGATGAAATCTTCTGCTCGATCTCTTTGATGATGGTTGAAGAAGATGTGTTAGTGCTCCCTCTTGTATGATTTATTCCAAATGAAAAATACTTTCTTCAATAGTAAACGTTGCTCCTTTTGATGAGGATGATTTTCTACTTCCTTAGATGATTTACTTCTAGGGTAAGGAGAGGATCCTTTCTTGCTTTATAACCTTGAAAATGGCGACAATGCCTTCTCTCTTTTAATATACTTCGACTTCTCTTGTAGTGTAGATTAGAAATGATTCTAGGGTTTCCACTTTCTCCAAGATGATGTGATCTTTATCTTTAAAGTCCTCCAAGCTATCTTTCCTTGTAGACAACTTGATGAGGGTCTTTGTGGACTTTTGATAATAACTATAGAAATAAAATCTCTTGTTTTTGCATACTACTTCTTTGATCTAGGGTTTGATTCTTCAATGTAGATCTTCATTTGTTGATTTGATAACCTTCATCTTGCTTTGATGCCTTCCTTGAAATTTGATCCTTGAATGCCTCTTTGATTAGATGCCCTTCCTTTGACTTCAACACCTTAGCTATGATACCATGTTGAGAAATCTAGGGCTTTAACATTAGGGTATTTCTCTTCCATTAGTGTCTATTTGTGAATGCTTTTTACTTCTTTAGATTAGGATATTCTTCATGTTAGATTATTAATTTTCTTCTTCATTAAATAGTAACCAATGCATAAACATAAATACACAAGAGACACATCATGTAGGCTATAAGCTAGGGCCAAAACCTCTCACTCTTTGAGAGGAAAACCTGCACAAATTCTTCTTCTAGAAATTCCAAGTGACAAATACCAAGACTAAGACCCTTGACCTATTTTCCACTCCAAGATTAAGGCATACATTCTCTTTGACAGCCAACCTTATTCTTCTTGACTCCTCTTCCTTTTCGACTTTCTTACCATCGAGACATTGTCACCATCGAGATCTTGTCACTGTGTTCACATTGTGATATCCTTTTGTGAGATGGCTCCTTGTTGTCATATAACTGAGACCTTACTTCTTGTGATGGCACCGAGTCCTTCTTGAGATAGCACCGAAAATTAGTCTTCAGATCACCGAACTATAATTTCCTTTTAGCAACGAGCTGTAATATATCTATACTTGTCCAAACTGTGTAGCAAAAAGACTCTTGATGTCACTATGATTATAGAAGGTTTTGAATTCCCTTAACTCCATTGAACTATAGTATCTTCATTGAACTGTGATTCCTTGCTAGGACACTGAAACTTTATCTCTGAAATAGTCATTTTCTTAGCTGCTTCTATTCAACCAAAATTATAGAGACGTCCAAATTCCTTGACTCCTATACCTTAGTCCGAGCTTCTTATCCAAACTAAATACAATGACTTCCCATCAAATTTATAGTATGGTCCAAACTTTTTTGCTTCTGAAATTTAGATCCTTACATGCCTATATATAGGAATTTGTCATACATATAAGCCGACATGTCATATAGTGAAGGGATGTGTCTTATTAGTTGAGATGTCATGTGCTACTTAATTCATCTGGAGGCCGACTTGAATAAGAGAACCATGTGCTTGTCATTGGAGGGCTTCTAGACACTTTGATGGACTCATATACATGCTCAAGAAAATCTCTTCATACATGACATTAATTATTTTGACATTTAATGACAAATCTTAAGGCTCTCAATGGGAGCATCTAAAATAAAATCATTTTCTCATGAAACCCATAAATCAAGGCATACAAAAATAATTTTATTTCCTTTATTACATAATTTAGAAAAGTCATAATTACATGCCATTATGAAGACCAAACCTAGTTACACTTTTCAATTTTTTTTGCATAGCCACTCTGCTTCACTTTCCAAGTAGATAGGTGTCTCTGAAAGGATTTCCCTTTACTAAAAATAATATCATAGCCATGATCCTTCAATACTGCTACAGAGATCAGGTTCTTCTTTAGGCCAAGTACAAACCTAACATCTTTGAGGAAGAGAGGAGAGACTTTCACCCTCTCAAAGGTGACATTACCAATTCTTGCAGGAATGTACCTCCCATCATCCCCCGTTTCGATATGCATCTAGAGATCCTTCTCCTCCAGGCTATCAAAAAACTCCTTGCACCCTATCATATGGAACAAGGTACCATAATTAAGGTACCACACACTCCCCATAACAGTGTTGTCCATGCATGCTATTAGGGTGAAGTCTAATTCAAATTATGGAGCCAATGGTTCACCTAGCACTCTTCCTGAAGGATTATTGTTAGAATTGTTGTGTGGATATTTTGTTTCATAGTACCCTTGTTTGTGGAAGTGGAAGCATTTTATCTTGCTTAAGTCTTTATTCTTGCCATTATTTTTGCTAGATTCAGGTTTTCTCCCTGTCTTCTTTCCTTTTCCCTTCTTCCGCTTTCCAACCAATGCAAAATTATCTTCATCATAGAATTTGGATGATGTTCCATATATGTTATTTCTCCTGAACTCTTATTGAACCAAATCATACCACAATATTTCCCAATTCGGTAATTTTTCCCTTCTATTCACAGAGTCCTAGAAACTATGCCTATGCTAGGATTTGGAAGGACTAGAAGAGTTAGGCTCACCAGGTCCTCTTCCACTACATCCACCCTGACCGCTCAAGGCTCATCTTGAACTTGTATAAACCTAGAGGGATACCGTGGAATAATGTCATTCTTCTGCTTTCTAATGTTTCTAAGTTTGTCTTTCAGGGCCAATTTTCTATGGTCACTGCTATTTTCGAATAGCTTAGTCATTGTCTTCCACATAGCAAATAATGTCTCTTTTCCATGGAGATTTGAAACCACGTGATCTCTCACGCCTTCCATAATAATTCTTCTCGACTTTGTAACATCTTTATTCCACTAGGTTAATTGTTGTGCATCTCACTGTGGAGGTTTTGCAATATCAGTTTTCAAATATTCTAATAGACCATTTTCATCAAGCACATCCTCCATGCGATCCTTCCAGGCTATGAAATTTAAGCTACCCTCTAGGGCATACTTCTATCTCATACTGTTGAAATATATTCTCCTGATCCTGAAGAAAAATTGTTGTATTGAAGTTGCCAAATCGAAATTCCTCAGAGACATGTTTGAAATACTAGTTCTAATGTGATTTCAGGGCTCTGATACCATGTAGAAATTTGATATAAATTGTAACTGATCAAGATTTCAAACTGAAAAAGAAGAGATACAATTCTACTCTATCGATCAGCGGAATGAAAATCACCATTTAGAGAAACATGCATAGACATGCAATAAGAAAAGCCACAAATACACAATCATTTCTAGGGCAACCCAACCGGGAAAAACCCCTCAAGCCTTTTTGTGTGAATCAGTTGAATAGAGAAACTATTAAAATTGCTAGCTCCAACTTTGAGTTCAACTTGCAATAGAATAATTTTTTTGTTTTCTCAGTTGGAAACTCTTTCCAACACTTAGCCAATTATTTTCCCACCAAGCCTCCTATTTCCTTGCACATCTCTTGAGGAAATTGGCCTTTAAAAGGTGGGGTTTTCCTCCAAATTGATTGTGCAATTCCCAAGGATTGATCACTGATTGCATGTAACACATGTACACTCAAAGCTAGTTTAAAACTGATGTTACAATGCCTTGTCATCTCATCTTCAGCTGAGGAATTTGAATTCCTTGCATGCACTAGCTATTTTGGGATGATTGATTTATTAACTGAGAGATATCTAAGTTAGACTGTTGTCCCACTGGACCACTGACCTTCAACTGACTCCAACTATAGTTAGAGGTCAATTAACGAAATACAACTGAAAATAACTGAATTGGATTACTAAAATTTGGCAATCACACATGCATAACTGAACTCCAAGCCATCTAAATTGAATTTACTGAGCTAACTAAGTGACAAGATCCATGTCACACTAGTTAACTAACTCCAAGTTGTCCTGTTGATGTGGAAATTCGATTTACTCAATTTGACTAAGGCAAAAATCAAATTCAGCCTTTCTTGCTACATTTGTTCAACATTTCTCTTAAAAATCTTCAAGAATTTTCCTAAGACACACAATCTTCTTGGTTGCTTATGCAATTGCCACATATTTTTCCCCTATTGTGAAATTTGTTGGAACTGAATATTTGCGTGACCTTCAAGATACAACTCATGATCAAAGACTTGTTGATTTTTGTGTAGCATCAGGCGGCATTCTCGCATGCCAAGAGGCCTCATAGGTCAGCCTAAAAAATTTATGGACATTAAAATAAAATAAATTTTGTTTGTTTAGGTTTCATGTAGGCTCAAAAGGGGACAAGTCAAATCCAACATGAAAGGGTGTGTCCCTTGGGGTAAATGCACCCATTTGACTTGTATATATGCACATGATGTAGCACTTCATTTTTCTCACTCAATCATAATATCTCTTATATATAAGACACTCATGGGAGCATAAATAAGGATGAAATTGCAGAAGTTTGGACTAGGTTTTTGGCACAAATTTATAGACATTCCTTGTAAACCCACCTGAAGAAAAATTTCTACTAGAAGAAGATTTTTTGGGTTTTCTCCCAAGTTTGGGTTTATTAAGGAAAATTTGTTGTCTCTATTGTGCATGATTGTTTGTTTATGATCTTATTTGTTTGTACTATTTTCGTTGCATTACTATTGATATTTTCTATGTATAATTGCTTAATGATATATGTGGCACAAGATAAATTAATTGAAGATCATTAGAAGTAATTATCATATTAGAGAATTGGTTTCTATTGTGTTTATTGTAGAAAAATAACATGGTTTCAGAGCCTTGTTAAATGAGTAAACATTGAATATTATCCCTAGAAGGAAATCCACAACCTAAAAGAGAAGACTATCTAAAGCTGAGCTTGAGAGAATTTTGTCCGATCAAAAATGCCATTGTCCAAATTTTTTCTACAGAAAGGATGCCGAGGCTGTTTGGAAGGGCCATAGGCCAGAGGTTTGCCATAGTTCAAAAATTACAAGTATTTACAGCTTGTTCTTCAAAGTTGGGGTTATCTTCAATTTAATTTTTGTTGGATCAAATAGAAAGGGAGAGATAGACTACATCCAATAGTTCTAGAAGAAACAAGATGAGTATGTGGAACTATGTTGTGATTTCTCACAAGCCTACCAATGGTAGTTATTCCGACATCAACAACTTTAGTGGTCCTCACGACATTAACCTCATCATAACAAAATGTACACAAATTGTGGTTCATTCTCTGACCCACAAAAATGTACAACAAAATCTAAATTTACCAATCTATGAGCGAATTGCGACACTTGAGCTTTTCTAACCTAATTGGGAGCAATAGGATTATCTTTTCATTTCAATAAAAAAATATAGGTTTTGTGTTTTTTAGTGGGATTCTATATCTAGTTAGTTTATCATGACGACAATGGGAGATGTCACATCCTGTTCGACATCCTGCAGAGAATGGGTAGATTGGTATCCTTGATCTAGATTTTAGGGTCATAGGATTTCACATCTATGATGGTTTTCAAAGAAATAATATTGGATGATAATGCACAACCCAATGGGTCTTTCAATATCAAGCTTCATGAAATTGCAGTTTTAGATATCAAGTTCTCGTATGGTTGTTTCAAATCCAAAATTGATGTGTTATACCAACACATACGTACTTATTTTCCTAAAGATATAGATGAACTCCATGTGAAGAAATATGAGGTTGATTTGAATGGAGAGAGATTTAATGAAGGGCCTTGGTTGCAAACCATGGCATATTATGGTTTTGGTATCTTAATACCAGTTGCCATAATTTTAGGAGAGATTATTATTATTATTAGGGAGCACAAAATAGTTTATTGCAGTGCATCTGTTTCCACTACAATTCGTAGGAGAACCAGGTGTATGACTATCACTAAAGCTTATGTAACTGTTCTAGATACCCGATGGGTGAAAAAAATAGAAAGCTCTTTTACATTCCATAACTCATGAAAATCATATGGTTAATGGTTTTAATTTACGTCTTCTGGGCAAGACATATGCTGCTTCAATAATATCTTATCTAGGGAACAAAATTGTGTATGTTAGGTCTAGCTATGGAAATTCACAGCATATGAAACTACGTCTTCAACCTAATGCTACAAGTTCAAATGTGGAAGTTATGGAAACATTTGTAAACATCAGTCCCATTGTGGAATTTTGTGTTGTTGATATTAATAAGAGACCATGTGTAGGGGCACAAGGTGTAACTTGTTCAGGAGGATACAAAGATAGCTCCCTTTGCATACTCATATATGTCATTTCATTCAACGAGAAGGCATCTGAAAAGTTTGTAGGCATTAAGGAAATATGGTCATTACGATCTTCAACTCTTCGCTTCTTTGATCATATTTTTGGTCGTAATCTTTGTTGGCGAGACACATGTACTTTCATTGAACCCAGAGAATGAGTTAGAAGAAACATAAATAGAAGGATTTTCCACAGGTGCTCACACATTATTTTATCACAATTCTATACATGACCAACTTTCTTAGATAACCTCCCATTTTGTGAGTTTGCAGAAAATGTTCCACCTCGGTCTGTTCTGCTTTGTAAATTTGAAGGGATTCCATACTTGTTATGTGGTCTTGGTGATGGGAATGAGTTTATAATTAATATGATAAATGGAAAGATTACACAATTGAAAAATAAATGAATGGATAATGAGTATAACTGTTGACAAGGTTGACCAACATGGACATACATATGTAGGGTCACAAAATTTATCTTGATTGCAAATTCGTTGGTTATGTGTGTTATTATATCCAATTACAATTTGAAAGAAGAACTATGCTGAATTATTGGATCAAGTAGCATTCACCCTATCAAAGTATTAACATAGCAAGGATAATTAATGCATATTGATTATAAGGAAAAGGATAATCTGGTACAAGATTCAGAAGGCATTGTTCGATGGCTTGCTTTTGACATTTAATTGCTCTATGGATCCCCAATGAATGAGTAAGACTTAGGGTTTGTAAACCCTAGAATAAGACTTGGAGTGTTGAATGCCATTAGAGAAATTTTGAGGTCTAGAATGGGCCTCCTAAGGAATATTATAAAATAATATTGGATTACCTCATCAAATATGGAGGGAAAAAAGAAAACTACTTTTTGAACTCGTATTTTAAACTTATTTCCCCACAGTTTTATTCAAATTTCGAGCAGAAGCGCTTGTAGGATGTTGAATTTAATTCGTCATCTAAGGAGTGCCCACATTGCATACTTTCGATGGACCCTGCTATATGAAAAATGAGGAATACATGAAAAAACGTGATTGCAATCCAACGAGTATGAAGAATTAAATTCAACATCCAACAAGTGCTCCTGCTCGAAATTTGAATAAAACTGTGGGGATATAAGTTGAAAATACCAGTTGAAAAGGTAGTTTTTTATTATTTTATCCTTTTACCTTCTTCCTCCAAAAATGGTGAATCATCCCCCATGGTTGACATCATCATCTTGAACCCTATTGGTTCTTATAAAGTTGATTTTGGTTGTACATATCTGTTTTGAGGACCATTTTTTACCTCAAAATTTCTCTAATGAAGTGAGAAATCCAAGAGTAGACTTGGTGTTGATGCTAGACTATTGTTGAGCCTTTGATGTGGATAGATAACTCGATAAATCACTTGCTAATGTGTAGGATGAAGAAACCCTAGCCCATACGGGTTATGCAAGAATAAATTTGTATGCAATAACAATTGATGTTGAGGACCATTCACCTTTAAAGCCAGAAGGACTTGGCTAGGCGATAAAGGACTTTGACTAGAAAGGTGAATGGTCCAAAGGAAAATTCTCTCCATAAGTAGAAATTTTTCTATGCCTAGGCTAAGTCATGACAAGAGGACATTGATACATTCACCTAAGGACTCGTAAAGGACTTTGGCCAATCCTGGATATATGAGTTATGTTGCCCACTTCAGGGTGGAGTTATCTATAGACATGCGTCAATATGGTAGGATCCTAAACTCTTCTAAAGAAGAAATTTCAGCTAAAGGAGAATTTGTTGTAGCCAAGGAGAATACCTCCATCACTAAGAGGAAGTGTTTATTTTTGTGTAGCATCAAGAGGTATTCTTGCATGCCAAGAGGTCTCCTAAGTTGGCCTAGAAAATTTATGGAAATTAAAATAAAATAAATTTTAATATTTTGGGATTCATGTAAACTTAAAAGGGGACAAGTCGACTCCAACAAAAAAGGGTGTGTCTCGTGGGGTAAATGCACCCATTTTTCTTGTATATATACATGATGTGACAATTCTTTTGTCTCAGCCAACTATCATCTCTCTTTTATAGAAGATACCGATGGGTGAAAAAATAAGGATGAAATGACAAAAATTTGGACTTGGTTTTTGGCATATATTTCTAGACATTTATTGTAAACTGTGTTGAATAACAGTTTCTCCTAGGAGAAGATTTGTTAAGTTTTAACCTAAGTTTGGGTTTCCTAGGGAAAAATTGTTGTCTCTATTGTGCATGGCTGTCTCTTTATGATCTTATTTGTTTATACACATGATGTGACAATTCATTTGTCTCACTTGACTCTCATCTCTCTTTTATAAAAGACACTAATGGGTACAAAAATAAGGATGAAATTACAAAAGTTTGGACTTGGTTTTTGGCATAGATTGCTAGACATTTATTGTAAACCGTGTTGAATAAAAATTTCTCCTAGAAGAAGAGTTGTTGAGTTTTAACCCAAGTTTGGGTTTCCCAGTGCAAAATTGTTGTCTCTATTGTGCATGGCTGTCTCTTTATGATCTTATTTTTTTCTACTATTTTCGCTACATTACTGTTGAGTTTTTGTGGCACAAGATAAATTAATTGAAGATCATTAGAAGTAATTATCAGATCATAAAATTGGTTTCTATTGTGTTTATTGTAGAAAAATCAACAAGATGCATAACATAGCTTGAAGTAGATACTCCATTTTCATTATCTCCATCAAAGTCTGAATCAGAATATCCAATCAAGCTGAAGTCATATCCCTGTGAATATTTGAGTCCAAAGTCTTGAGTTCCTTTCAAGTACATTAGAACTCTTTTTGTAGCAAAGAAATGTCCCTCACAAGGCTTTTGCATAAAATTGGAAAGGATTCCAACAACGAATGGAATATTTGGTTTGGTAGTGGTGAGGTAGATAAGTCCTCCCACAAGCTATCTATACTTAGTTGCATTGTCAAATTCATTTCCTTCTTTAAATGTGAGCTTTAAATTCCGTTCCATTGGAGTTGACAAATGATTGCATTAAGCGTTGCAAAACTTATTCAACAATTCTCCAATGTACTTTTTTTCATGAGAGGAATATATATCTCCAATGTTGGATCGCTTCAATGCCCAAATAGTAATGAAGGTGTCCCAAATATGTCATCTTAAATCCTTTCTTCAATTTTCGCTTTATGGATGCAATATAATTTTCATTTTTCCTTGTTATCAACAGATCATGTACATGTACGACAAGACAAACAACAAATTTTCCGACTTTCATAAGAAATAAAGTTTCAACATCAAGATTAAAGTGTTTGAAATTTAATTTCAGAAGATGCTTAGTCAATTTTTCATAATAGGCTTGCAGTGATTGTTTTAGTCCATACAATGATTTGATGAGTGTACATACTTTTTGTTGTTTCCCCTTCACAACAAAACCTTCTAGTTGGGATGCAAAAACATTTTCTTTTAGGTCTCCATTTAAGAAAGTAGTTTATACATCCATTTGATGGACTATGCATCCATTCTCAGCTACCAAGGCAAAGAGAGTTTGAATGGTGGACCATTTTGTTGTGGGGGTTGTCACCCACAAAAAATGGGTGACCCTATAGGAAAACAAAACTCTCCCACACTTCAAATCCAACCAGCCAGCCAATAGACCCTGATAGCCACCATTAGTCGATGATGTGCCACTATTCATCTTTGCCACCTGCATTAGTCATATGCCTCTCACCCATCTCACAAGAGAACATCAATGAAGGTGTGTTTCAGATCAAAAGGTACTTTATTCATTTTGCAATCAGGTGCTTATGCTTGTTTATACTTTGGGATTTTTATATGGATTATGAGTCGAGTTGTAAGGAGGAGGGGTTTTGACTATGATTCTATTCCCTCGCCTTAAATGGGCGGTTAATATTCAACCCTAGTCTAGTGGGACCTACCATAATGGCCCAATTGGTATAGGTGGGGCACTACGTGGGAATCCCTAAATGAGACAGTGTGTTCCATCTATCCTGATTCCATACTTGCCGCTTTCAATCTTACATTACGAACCCTATATTCCACCTCCATTCTTTTGGTTCAACTGATCATTGGTTCTCTGGGATTTGACACCCATACATCCTCATACCTTGGTAGGTCTTGAAACTTGGCCTTCGGAGGTTGATGTAGCTAAAAGAAAAGGAAAGAGAAAATAATGACCACAAAAAACTCAAAATAATATCAAAATGCAAATGATGGCTAGGACATGCACATTAGCATGTGGGAAAAAGCCTAGCATGAGTTCTACCTCACTAATTATGGCCATCACCCAGTTACTGAGCACACCAAGAAAGGTAACCTTGCATGTCCCAAACCCAATGGGTAATGAACTGCCTCATCATTAAGGGGTAATACAATTGCTATACATAATACAAAACAAGATCTTACTGTTTGAGCTACGAGCAATAATACAAAGAAAAATCAAGAAAAAATAAAAGATGCACAAGTGTGGAAAAGAAAAGGCTGAGTTGGTAACTCATCCATCCTGATTGCTCCCTCCTCACAACTATACTCTCAAGATGAGGATCCCCATCATGTTGGTCCCTTTGACAATGGCACCTGGCCATGATGTCTTCTCCCCTCCATTAGCATCGTTGTTCACATAACACCTATTGATTGAAGGGTGGATTGAGGAATTGTCACTTCCTCTTGGGGGATGGAAACATCTAATAGGGTTGTTCCTTAGCCACTCCTACATGGGGAGGAAAAACCATTACGAGTTCAAAGCCCCAAATTTGGAAGGGAAGCCTTGTTTGAAGTGTCAAATATCCATTTACATTCAATCATGGTCCACTTAGATGCCAAACTGATTATTGTACCTAATGATTTGTTGCTTGCTAGACTTTGTGATGTGATTGTTAGGTGGTTCCACAACCATGACATGGGCTCCTTAACTAGGGTCTAGGCCTCCAGATAACCATATGAACATCCATAGGTGAAGCGTTGAGAGCCATGGGACACGCTTAGGCACATCCAACACCCACACCATTTTGGCACTTTTCCCTACGTTTGATGACTTTTTGGGATGATGTGCCTGGACCTAGTAGGTCCCCAACCAACTTAGCACTTCATGAGGGATGGAAATTGATCCAGATCCTAGATGAGGATGGTTTCATCCCTTGATACATGGGAGTGCTAGCACCACCTTGGAAGCCCTAAACATTTGAGTAGAGATTGACACTATAGTCATTTGGAGACTCATGAGACCACCTTTGTTTCCCCAAGATGGATTTTGGGTTCCACAGAGGGATATTGACAGAGATTTGAGGGCCAACCCTCAGAGGATGATTTTAGAGGGATTCTACACCTTGCTTGGAAACTAGAAGCCTCAACACATGCCTCATATAGCCTTACACATGGATGACATCAACATTTTGGCTCACATGTGTGGGCATTTCACTTGATTTTATGTTTTGGCTTGTAACCAAATTCATCATTGTAATTTTACTTGAGATTTATGGGATTTTAGGCTAAATATATATTTTTCCTCCCATAAATAGAGAATAGGATCATTTTATTTCTCATCATCATCACTTGGAGATTTCAGCCTCTCTTAGGAGAATTTTGACCTTCTTGAATAGTGGGAAAGATGTGACCTATGGAACGAAATTTGTATTAGAGCTATTTCTTTTTCTTTTGAGAAGTTATTTTGGATTAGTGATGGATTATTTCATGCATGTTATGTTGTAAGTAAGCGTTGTATTAGATAAATTTTTGCTTTATGTCTAATGTTTGGAATATATTGGTAATCTACGGTTTTTCTATTGTGCCCTAATTTGTTAAAAATCAATTGAATAGAGGATCAAAATAACCCTGTCAAAGTTCTGAAATATTGTCCTAGTCAACAATAGTCAAATCGACCCTAAACAGAAAGTCAAAGATGATCAATGCAATAGTCAAACTTATCCTTTGAAGCTCTATCAAAGGTGGTCAAACTTGGCCTCCAACAGTGGTCAAAGTCAACCCAAAATAGTCATAAAATTTGTGGTCAATGCAGGTCAAAGTCCTCTTTTTGCTTCGGTTCTTGTGCCCAAAAATGTGGCATGATGAGACATAAATCCACCCTGAAAATCAAAGTCAACGGATGCCTAGAAAGTCAAATTCAACGTTGGTCAAACTGCATATTTTTCTAAGATTTTCTTCCCAACAATTCTGTCCTGTAATTTGACTTCCTTGTGCCACATGTGGGAGGGAGAGAGAATGCCCTACGTTGTACGAACCAATGTGATAAGGAGTGAGAAGGTGTGAGTGATGATGATGCCAAATGAGGTGATAGGTCACTTATATTTATACAAGTCATTGATGGTGTAGAGTCATGTCCATTAGGCTTCATGAGCCTACATGATGATGTGGCCAACCTAGACAATTTGCACATGCGTGGGCATAAATTCAAAATCACGCATCTTCTTGTCCAAATGAGATGATCTTTATATCAATTTTGGTCCTCTCGAAAAGAGGAATTTAATGCAATCATCATCTGCATCAAATGAGCTGTCCCAAGGTGGAATTTGGCCCTAGTTTCCAATTTTAACACATCCTCTCAACTAGGGAGAATTCCACATGCCAATCATCCATCATCATGCCATCTTGTCATCATGTACCATCTCTATGTCTCATCTGATCTCTGCTCCACTGAAGATAATGAAGAAGAATCGATTGAGAGTGAGTCATAAGACCTTACCACTCTCCACTAACAAATGCCAGTCTTGATCCCAAATCAAGTTGTTGAACATCATGCATCCTAGACATAGGGAGTACGACCATACACGATGCATCCATCGGTAGTGTTATGGTCCCTATCAACGTTTCCTAGCTCATTGGCCAAATGAGAAGTACTTCCCATGAGTCCTAGAGTACATGGGTAGGATGTATGCTGGGGCAACAACATGAGAAGGTGAACCACTCGTCCTGCTCATATGCCATAGGAGAAAGTGAACCACTCATCCTATGCATATGTCAATCATAGGGGAAGGTGAACCACTCACCCTACACACAGTCAACCATCATGGGGTATCACAGGGGAAGGTAAACCACTCACCCTATACACAATGCACCAAAAGGGGAAGGTGAACCACTCACCATATGGTCATTCATAGCTCCAAGAAGTACCCCAAGCCCCAGGAGCTCCCAAAGCTCAATTTCCAACTCAAGCAGGACCCTCATGGGAGGGTCTTTCCATGACTCCAAGTCTATCTCATAAGGCTAAGGGCTTCATGACGATGTATGTGACCTACTCATCAATCTTGATGTGTTGGACCCTTATTGCTCCATGTTGTACCATATCCCAGATAAAGGGGTACATGATATCAATGTGCTTGGAGCGGTCATGGAACATATGATTCTTTGAAAGACGAACCCCACTTTGGTTGTCGAAGATCATGGTGGTATGAAACACAAGCTCAAATAACTCACTAAAGAGCTTCCTCAACCAAATAGCTTCACAATAGGCCATACTAGCTGCAATGTATTTGGTCTCAGAGGTGCTTAGAGCAATTGATTTTTGCTTCTTACTCATCCAAGAAATTGAATCAGACTTAAATGAGAAGCAACATCTAGACATGCTCTTACGATCAGACACACTACTAGCCCAATCAGCATCAGTCATCTAAAAGAGCCCTAGACGCGGTCATCTAGGAGAGCCCTAGCCGCAATCTTGGATGAGATCTGGCTACAGATCTAAAAGCCCTAGCTACAGTCAATAGGATTTCTAATGAACAACAAGGGGAGACATAAACTACAACAAAAGGAAGGCCCGTATCCGTAGCTAATGGGAGCCCTAAACCACTGTCAAGAGGAATCCCTAAACTGCTGTCAAGAGGAGCCCTGAGTCAAGGCCTTAGCTGTAACATAAGAAGGACTTCATCCGCAGCAGAAGGGAACTTATCATAGAATGAAGCAACGTGGGCATGGAAAACAAAAAAACATGGAAGCCACAATCACAAGGAGGAGAGATTCAGGGTTGTATATGTATGCATTTGAGTGCAGGTAAATGTTGTCCGCTTGCTCGAGTTCATGAGGAAAGAAATGGTACTGTTTGGGTATCATTTGGGAAGGAAGAGTGCTACAGCTAGCTGTTGTGCTAGGCTGCAAGACAGAGCACACAACTGAGGTTGTGTCAAGGACTGTCAAGGGTGGAAAACACCTTCAAAGGGTAGCGTGGCATGAGGGAAAGCTCTTCAAGATAAACTACAGTCCTAAAGGACTTATATCCTGACTGTGTGGTAGCCCTAACTTGAACATAGTCATAACAACAATGGGCAACAATACATATGATCAATATTTCTAGACATAGGTGCTGCAATGGGACAACATGGCAATGATGAGGTATTATAGCATGCATGGTAAAACATGATGCACATGGGACAACTATAAGCATGAAGAATCACGGACAAAAACAACATGGTAAAGCATGGACAACCGCAAGTAGAGTTTTGTATGGGACAACAATATAGTACTTGATGCAACTAGGACACAAAGCAGCAATGGTGCAACAAGCACATGGGCATAGCATGGTGCAGCCGTGGCACTAGGTAAACACTGGGATAGCAGCAGCATGAGGTCCAGTAGGTCCAGTATTGTGATGATGGGTGCAACACGGTGAGGTGCAACATATGGACGAGACGCAGCACATGATAGGTGAATGAGTCACCTTGGAGAATTAGTTGAAGCAACATGTCTTCAACTAATCTCATGTAGAGATAATATATTAGTCAAAGTATTGACTTTTGTTGTAAATGTACTATCACTCTCTCTCTCTTTGCTGAACTATTGAAGAACATATAAGAAGAATTGATCAAGGGTTTCCCCACATTGGGGTTTGTCCCTGGCTAGCACCACAACTTGTGTCCTCTTGTCTTGGCTTGTATTCTGCGATTTATGTTTATGTTCTATCTGCACTTTACTTTAATGCTAATGTGATTGCTAAAGATATTGAGCTAACTGTGAAAATTGAAATAAATTTCTCTAAGCATAGAACATACCTAAACTTAACACTTTCCCATACAGGGTTACATTTTTTGAACAGTCAGGTTTTGTGATAGTCTTCACAAATCTTGATTCTCTGTACAACCTACGTTCCTGTCCACAAAAAACAGGGATAGTGGCATAAGTCAAATCCAATTTAATAGATCCTCCAATCTTAGACCCCCATGATCTAGAAAAGAGCATCCTAAACCTTGCAGGGATGTCTGCAACTACAATATCCCTCACTACACTCTTCACATGAATCTGTGCCAAATTCACCACCAAATATTTGATCAACCCAAATCATTTCATTCTTTTGGAGTCAAATGAGCAAAGATCCTTGTATGGCATTTTTTTTGCAGCCTAAATTCTCCATCACTAATAACAACATCAAATTATGGGAAACCCCTGAATCAAGCATGTAATTATGCAACAATAGCTCATGAATTATGAAAGTCACATAAAAATGGGATGTATAAGAATATTTCTCTTGTATGTGGGATCCAAAAATGACCATGGGCCTTTGTTCTTGTAGATTTAGGATATCTTGCACAAGGCTCGTGGGAGGTGTGTCAATAAACTGAGACACTTGTGCTTTGTAGCTTGGATGTCTCAATAGCTCAAACAAGGGGAGAACAATTTTAAATTTCTATAATTCCTTTTGCAGATCGAACATAGAGGGATTCTTATAAGAAAAAACAATATCAACAGGCTCTTTTACCTTATTGTGGATTCGTTGGGATGATGGGAGGTATTTCTCTTATTTTGAAACTTCGAGATTATGAGGGAGAGGGGTGGAGGACTCTTTATTCTTAAGTGAAGGCTGCTCTAGAGGCTTCTTCCATATTTTTGGTTGTTTGGTAGGATTGGAGGTAGAAGGCTCTTCCCCTTTGTTCTACCCTCTAGATCTCTTTTTGGAAGACCTAAGGTCATATTTCTTGTGAAGATGAGCTTGCATGAAGTTTGCAAAATGTCTGCAATAGTCATCCATCTCTCCATCATCCAAAGGAGCATTCAATTCCCCTTGTTCTTCCTCAAGTGCTTCAACTTCGTACTCCTCTTCAAAGAGAGAAGAGAAGTGATTGTCTTGAGCTTCCATAGATTCTTCAGTTATCTCCTCTAGCCCATCCTCCAAGTATAAGGGAGGTTGAATGTGATCTTTTTTTCCTTTATTTCTCTCTCTAAAAGCTGCAATAAAGGTCTCCTATACTCAGGATTGAAATTTCTATTTCGGGCTAGGAGGGTTTGTCTAGGTGAATTTTTATTTTCTAGGTCCATCTTTACAAGCTTGTTAGACAAGCTCTTAATCAACTTGTTCATTTCTTCCATCTTCTTCTCTTGAGTTTCCTTCCCTTGACTTGAAGATCTAGCTTCCTCCTTTACTCTCCTCCTGTCAACATAGTCAGGTTTTCCTCTTCATTTACTAGTGGAGGTGAACTTAGCTTCTACTTCAAGTGCATCAACCTAAATTAGATCAAGGGTTCGGGATTTTCTCCTGTGATAGTAAAACCAAATTTAGAATCAAAATCCCCAACAAAAACCATCTTAGCAGCATCTTGTGGTGGTTTTATTTCAGAAAACAAGATATTATATGTTTTTTTAAACCTTTTGATGGATTCATAAACATTTTCATTATGTTTCTTCTTCATTGCATCAAACTTTGTGAGGATGTATCCGTAGTCTCTTCTCTTGCCCCATTCTTGCATGAACACATTCTCCATTTCCTCCCATGTAGTAATTGAAGCATTGGGTAAGGCTTTGAACCACTTTCGGGCCTCCCCATGTAGTGATTGGACAAAGATCCTTAGAATCACATATAGGTGCTCCACATTTTGATTTTCTACAAAGGGGCAGAAAGTGTCTATATGTTTTTGGGAAGAGATTCCATCCTCTCTAGAAAATATTGGTAGGTTTTTGAGATAATCTTGAGGCATGACATTCATGGGTTGAGGTAGATCGAGAGGAGCATACCTATTAAGAAGAAAACCAGGGACAACCATATTTTGCAAAGGAGGAGGTGGTAAGATATTTATCACGGGCCTCTGCTGAAGAACTGGTTGAATTGTGGTTGTCTGAGGCCAAAATTAAAAGCTATTAACACTGGGTGTTGGGATATCTTTAAGTATTTCTTTAACCTCTTCAGGTTCTATAAAAAAGAGAGAGGAGGATGAGGGAGGGATAGGAGGAGCTCCTTCATCTTGATATCTTGAGAAAAATGGGCCAAACATTGAATAATGTTCTTCTGTATATTTTAGGAATTTGGAAGAGGGTTTAGGATGATTTATTATGGCCTTCTGTGAGCTGGTTAATGCTATCTCTAGAACAAAGATATCAGTACTTGGAGTGATTGGTGTTTTCTCTTTCCAGACCCTCCTTGATAGTATTATTTCTGGGTCAAACACCGGAGGGGTCTTCTGCTAGCTTGTATCAGAGCGAGTATGAGGCCTCTTGAAATCTAGTGTGAGGAAATAAGAGATCCCATCAAGTCAATCAAAATTTTTATTTAAGTGAAGTCAGCAAGGTGAGAGAGATCCAACCGTCACTTCCTTTTCTCACCTATTAAAAGGAATGCCAACATAATCATTATCCAGGGAAACGTTTTTCAAATTTGTTCCTTGGCAATGGTGCCAAAAGATGTTGTGGCTGGAATCATCCCCTAGTTTGGAGGAAAAACCAATGCCTAGGACATATTAGATGAGTGCTTGCAAGGTTTGCAAGAGTTATCACACACACTTAGTATTTAACATGTTACAGAATAGAGGTGATTCAAAACCCTCCTCCAGAGGAAATACATAACAATCAAATGAAAAATCAATTCACAGAAACATAAATGCAAATATATAGCAGCCTTCATCACTTGGGTCTGTAGTTTAATAAGTCAATGTAGTATATGGGATAAAAGAGTTCAACAAGGAGGAAATTCAATACTTATGACTTACCTTTAAGAATCCTATGCAGCGAAAATCAAAGTGAAGTAGATTAAGCAGAGATGGAGAATGAGATGCAAAGATACATAGTCAGAACTTTAAGGATTTATTTTCCATGTCCATATAAGTTTTATACATCAAATTTTGACTTCAGCGAATCCATACATTCATGAGAAAAACATCCAGAAGCTACTTATGATATAATCTGAGAGGAAAATGGAAACACACATGAAAGCAACATAGAAATAACACATACTACGAACTCAAGTGAACTAGAATCACCAAAAACTTATATTAATCTTCAACAGACCAATAATACATCAACAATGCACAACACTTCTCGATTGGAAAGTGAAAATTTTACAAAAGTTCTAAACTGTCTTAAAATGTCATCTCATTGTCTTTATAGGGCCTCTGAAGAAGAACCCTTTACAAAAATATTCTTTCTTGATTTTTTCACAGAGAGTCATCATGCCAAAATTAAGTGTGCTCTGTGGCACAGTTGTTTGTAACAGAAAACATAACTGACTGAGGAATAAAATATTTACATAGAAGTAAAAATAACAGTGTCATGATTGACACAATCTGCAATATCTTCAATTTTTCCTGGTAAGAGGTGGAGGCTGCATTGCAGGGTCGATGATTTGGATCATGGGAAGATCAATGAACTAATGATGTTTATGGGGAGAAGGGTATACCAATGCTTTCTGAATTAGCTCTGGGGTGATTTTTAGGATTTTGACCCCCCTGGGAGGAAATGAAGTAGTTCTTCTTGTCGATATAGGATGATGTCAGACAAGAGAGAAACTATGGGAAGTAATGCATAGAGGGTGTAATCTGTTAGTACATCCCTGAGTCCATCGCTCAGAAAGGGTCCTCCCCCTTGACGCAATTTCCAAACAGGTCAACTCAGAGGTCAACTAGGTTATGGGAGAAGACCGGGTTTGCGATTTGCAATTCCAGGTCCATAAGGGGGTCAAGGCTTGACGAAGGTTTGGTCTCACGAGTTTTTGGAGCCCTAGGGGATTTTGAGGACTTTGAGGCTGGCATTTTCACATTTAAAGTGTTAATCGATGAAAATTACGGAGTACAGGGGAGCAAGTTACCTGGTCATTGCAGAGGAGCCTTAAAACAATACTTGCATGAGTTTTCAGGATGATAGGGTGTGCACACAGTGTTCTTCGCAAGTTATAGGTGGGAGGAGCATTGAGAAGCAATGAAAAAATTTTAGCGGAGGAAGCCTTTTTATAAACAATGGCTGTCAATGGTCGGGTGATGTCATGATGATGTCACAGAGGGTGGACATGTGTCATGACAGGATTCGGCGATGGCGAGTGGAGTGGAGGACAAGAATGAGGGGGGAGGGAATATATGTTACCATTAAAAATTTTAAATTCCACCTTTTTTCGTGAGTCATAGTATCAACAGGTGAAATATGCCAGCTGGTGTGGTCACCACCCTATTGCGGAGGTCGAACAGTGAGAGGAAAAACATCCCCTCTGCCCCCCTGTAATTAATCTCCATCATCGGATCAAAAGTTGAATAGTTAACTCTGGAGGGTTGGAGAATTTTATCATCCGAGAAAGTAGCCCCTCTGGACTGATTCCAGAAAGAAGAAAGGAGGAGATGAGTAATGATCCACCCAGAAGTTGTGCGATTTTTAACTGTCACTTTATTCCGAGGTCCCGAGGTCCGATAAGAGACTTTGGAACCTATCATTTTCCGCCACGTATCACAGGGGGAAGAGAGAGATAAGGACAAATTTTGGGCCTTTGAAATCTCATATTTTCCTTCAATTTGAAGTCTACTCCCTTGTGTTATGATGCTTAATCTCTTCTTAGGACCTCATTTTCAAACATGAAATATACTGCCTTGCCTTGTGAAAATAGGGCCTCTTAAGAATGAATGCAAAGAGAGGTAGAGCAGGTGACAAAACTGAATATGATCATATCTATTTTCCCTCACAAGATTCTCATTGTAATCCCATGCCTCTAATTGAAAATTCATCTTTTCAAATATTTCAGAGTTTTCATGAGGATTATCATGAATTTTACGATCAAATTTGTTTAACGGTTGGAACAATCTTACCTGGCAAGCTCTGTCCCAAACAAAAAGTTTTGATCTTTCGTCGCGCTTGCTAAGGAGTTCGGTGTAGATGGAGACACATCTACAAGAAGCTTCTGAGGTTTGTTGAATGATGGTTCTTGTCAAAAGGGTAAGAATGTGAATTTTTTAAAAGTATTAACTATGACGTATCTTTTTGCTGAAAGAAAATACCTTCAATTTTTTGTGCAAGTTATACAAGCTCTTATCTTTTCTGTTGCACATCGTTTTATATTTGTTTTAATCGATTGCGTCTTTGTGATTGCAGGTCAGGAACAATTACAATGGATACAATGGAAATTTCATTATACATTACCCCGACCTTCTAGTTGGTTAGGTTAGGAGTAGGTCTAGTTGCATTTTAGTTTACCTGCACATCTGTCCTGCATTCATTTCCTGTATTTTGTCTTGTGTTTTTTGGTTTTGGTTTCACATCATGTTTTGGTTTAGCCACTTTCTATCTTGTCTTCTAGTTTTGTTCCCTGTTGTATTTCCTTTCCTTTTGTGAGACCTTGCATGAAGATGCCCTGTTGGCTCAAAAGGGGATGTGGCAAAATAGAAAAGGACTTTGTGAAACTGCAACATTTGGTTAACTCTTTGTCCTTCTTCCTTGTCTTGGTTACGTATTTTGGTTGATGATGTTTAAACATAAAATAAGATCCTTGCATTCAGAAATCCTTGTGCCAAACCATCATCTCCATGTCTATTTTGGAAATGTCATCCCAACACTTGGGTTTTTATGTTTCGGTGTTTTCAGCCTTATCCAATCAAGTAGATAAAGACAAGGGAAAAATCTAAACAAGAAAACCTAAATGAGAGGTCTCTATATACTTCTCTAAAGGAACAACCTCTCCTTCTCTCAATAATTCAGAATTGCTCTTCCACCCATAAAATGAATAAGTGCAAATGCACAGTCCTCTTTAAATGAATAAATAAATAAATAAAGGTGAAAGAAGAGAAAGGCTTCCTACATAGAGAGGTGAAGAAAGCAACTCTATCAAGGTACTGTCCAAGCTCACTGACAACGGAGAAATTTTTGTGCTCCTAAAGTGACTCTGTCGGGGTAATGTTCAGGCCTGCTTGCAGCAGAGAAACACTAGAGATGAAAAACTTTACTTTGAAAACCTAAATCTCATGAACTTCATTACCCTATCTTGATTCGAAACATTGTGTGATCATTGATATTATTTTTGTGTTTAACTAAGTAAAGGAATGAAGGGGACTATGTTTATGCACGAGGTAAATGGGGAAGCCATGGTAATCTGAATGATGAATCAATACTTCCTGAAGGACTAGACCTTGCATGAAATAATTAACCAAAGTGGAGAAGTTGGAGTTCTACTGATGTGTTGCCAAGTGTTGTTGCTATAAAAAATACCCTCCAAAATTTTAACTACACGTGAATTTTGGAGCATACTACAGATCTTACAATCGGCCATTTCGTAGTCACTTCTTGGTTAGTTGATGTTTTTGAGATCCCTTCCTGGATTGGAAGTGTCAAGGGTAGTTTCTCACACATGCTTAGTCTGCAACAAGTTCATGAGCACATTAATTTACACAAACTTGAACAAGCATAGCACAATTCATCAACATTGTGCCTCTGTGATGTCCAGTCCATGTCAATAGTTAGTGCGCACTGACATTGTTAGGAAACCAGCTCACCAAAAGATAGAAAAGATAGATCAACACCTTCAAATTTAGCCTCTTTGAGGGGGAAATCTCCTTTACATTACACAAATGAACAATTCTTAGACGATACAAATGATAAGACCTGCTTTCTATATATAGGAGTCTAAGGGGTCATAATATAATTAGAGCCGACATAAAAATAATAATGTAAGGGAACAATAATAACAATAGTGGGCTTCTATGGGGCACAATAATAACAATATGGGGACTACATGGGCACAAAAATATATAAGGGGCTGTAATAATAACAATAAGGGGTTACACTAGTAGTATAGGGACCTAACATGCCCCTCTCCTTCTAAAAAGTTTGTCCTCAACGCTTGAGTAGTTCTTGATGCTTTTGTATAAAATTATTGTCCTCCCATGTGGAATCTTCAGTGGGTAAGTTCTTCCACTTGATGAGATACTTTGAAATTGATTGATTTCATAGTTTTCGGGTTCTTGTTTCTGTGACTGCTCCAGGTTCCAATATGATTTTTCCTTCCTTGTCAAGTTCTAGTAATATTGTTTGAACTGGGATCTTCTGCAACTTTTGAATGAGTGGCCACACTTCTTCATCCTTCTTCCATTCATCCCTTGCTACGTTTATCCAATTTGGTTGGATAATATAAATAGCACAAAACAATGCTTCCACATCCTCATCCTTTCTTGAGATTGCATATGCAACAACATTTTGCTTCCATTTTTTGTAGATGATTTCAAATTCATAACCCAACATATTTGTGACCCACTTTTTCTGTTTTTCTAAAGATAATATTTGTTCTAAAAAGTATTTAAGGCTATCATGATCCATTTTTACCTTGAAGTGTCTTCCCATTAGGTAAGGTCACCATTTCTTAAGTGCATGTAGTATTGCAACCATTTCCTTCTTCTAAATAGATTGCTTGAGATGTAGCTATAAAAATACCTAATCACCTACATTAAAACTTCTTTCACTGCGATGTTGATCTTCCTGTTGTTTCATTCGATTCTGCACCAAATTGGCGTTATCCTTTAAAAGTTGGAGAACTTTTTGTTGAGGCTCAATGTGATATTTCACTGCTTGAATATTTTTCTTCTTGATATGTCCTATCTTGAGAGTTTGAGGAGTGGTAATTTCTTCCAATGCAGTACAAGATATGGTTGGATTCATTTCTTGATGCTCAATGTGATCTTTCACTTCTCGAACATTTTTTTTCTTGATATGTCCTTCTTTCTTGATAGTTTGAGGAGTGGTAATTCCGGCCAATGCATTAAAATATATGGTCGGATTCATTTCTTCTTTCTCGATGTGACATTTCACTACTTGAACCTTTTTCTATTTGATATGTCCTTCTATCTTGAGAGTTTGAGGAGTGGTAATTTCTTCCAATGCATTACAAGATATGGTCGGATTCATTTCTTGATGTTCGATGTGATCTTTCACTTCTTGAACATTTTTCTTTTTGATATGTCCTCTATCTTGATAGTTTGAGGAGTGGTAATTCCAACCAATGCATTACAATATATGGTCGGATTCATTTCTTCTTTCTCGATGTGATCTTTCACTTCTTGAACCTTCTTCTTCTTGATATGTCCTTCTATCTTGAGAGTTTGAGGAGTGGTAATTCTTGCCAATGCTTTAAAAGATATGGTCAAATTCATTTCTTCTTTCTCTGGGGTTGGTTCCTAGTGTATATCTTCTTCTTTTGATGTTTCTTGATCCTTTTTTTCCTCCTCTTCACAGTCTATGTAAACAAATTTCTTCTCAGCACACATATGACCTTTGGTGTATTTGTTATCACAAATGTAACAAAGCCGTTTTTCTCTTTTTTTCTTCCAATTTTCGTGGTGTAAACCTTGTAGGTCGTGGAAGGCTTGGAGAAAAAATATTTCCATATTTATAGTTGTGAGTGGTGGGGTTCCTTGTTTCCATAATTCCACTTTCAATTTCTCTTGCCAACTTGAATGCCTTCTCTAATGAATCAGGATCCCAAAGATGAACCTCATGTTGAATGTTATCCTTTAAAGTCCCTATGAAGACATCAATCCTTTGCTTCTCTAGAATATCGTTTATCCTTATATTCAATTTTTGGAAGTCCTCAATGTGCTCTTTCATTGAGCACTTTTGTTTGAGATTTATCAATTTGCTAAAGAAGGTGTCGCTCTTTGTATCCTTATAATGTTCTATCATTTCCTCCATGAAAATTGACCATGTAACAAGTGGTTTACGAGAACAAAGCCCTTTATATCATAAAAATTGATCTGGTTCTAAATATGAAGATGCAATATGTACCTTTTGTAACAGTTGCACCTCTTGTAGATCAAAATATTGCTCCATAGGTAGTATCCAATTTATCGGATCCTTGCCATCAAACTTCCTCATATCACCTTTTCTTAGTTTTAGGATCTTGATCTTGAAACGACAGTAACTTTGCAATTTCATATCTCCAAGTTCTAAAATTTCGTCCTGCAGTAGCCCTGTGAGTACTCTTTCTAACCCCGCAATTTTGATCAAGATTGGATTCTGCAAGGAAGAGTTATGTATAGTCTCCCAAGATGACCTGATTATATACTTTTTGAGAAGAGTGAACTTGTACAAAGTGGCATATGTCACTGTTTCAACCTTCGGATCTAAAAAATATATACGAAAAACTATAGCTCATTCTCTTTCTGTAACTTCTTACGAAATTTTAATTTGATGCTCAGAGAGACAGTTATGACGATTTTACCCGGGTCATCTATTTGGAATGTAATTCGGGAGCCTGGAGAAACCCTAAATGTCTTGAATTGTATCTACTAAAATATAGCGAAGCAAGATCTGCAATTCAGACCCAAGGTTCTGAACGCTTTCGGCTCAAATGGGTTTTTGTTTTAGCTTCTGAAACGTCACAGAAAATAAGTTAAAGTGCAAATTAAACGATGACCTGTTTGAGATTGAATTTTGGAGCTTTCCAAAACCCTAACTTCCTCAGATCAAATCTTTGAAAATATAGCGAGACAAGATCTAAAATTCAGATTCGAAGTTCAGAACGATTTCGGCTCAAATGGGTTTTTTTTTTTGGCTTTTGAAACGTCGCAGAAAAAACATTATAGCACAAATTCCACAATGACCTATTTAGAGCAGCAAACCCCTTGAATCCAAAGCTCTGATACCAAATGTTAGGAAACCAGCTCACCAAAAGATAGAAAAGATAGATCAACGCCTTAGAATTCAACCTCTTCGATGGGGCAACCTCCTTTACATTACACAAATGAACAATTCTTATATGATACAAATGACAAGACCTCCTTTCTATATATAGGAGTCTAAGGGGTCATAATATAATTAGAGCCAACATAACAATAATAATGTAAGGCACAATAATAACAATATGGGGACTACATGAGCACAACAATATAATAAGGGGGTTGTACTAATAACAATAAGGGGTTACACTAGTAGTATAGGGACCTAACATGCCCCTCTCCTTCGAAAAGTGTTGTCCTTAATGCTTGGGTAGTTCTTGATGCTTCTGTATAAAATTATTTTCCTCCCATGTGGAATATTTAATGGGTAATTTCTTCCACTTGATGAGATACTCTGAAATTGATCGATTTCGTAGTAGTCGGGTTCTTGTTTCTATGACTGCTCCAGGTTCCAATATGATTTTTCCTTCCTCGTCAAGTTCTGGTAATATTGTTTGAACTGTGATCTTTTGCAACTTTTGAATGTGTGGCCACACTTCTTTGTCCTTCTTCCATTCATCCCTTGCTTCATTTATCCAATCTGGTTGGATAAGAGAAATAGCACAAAACAATGCTTCCACATCCTCATCCTTTCTTGATATTGCATCTGCAACAACATTTTGCTTCCCTTTTTTGTAGACGATTTCAAAGTCATAACCCAACATATTTGTGACCTATTTTTTCTATTTTTCTAAAGATAATCTTTGTTCTAAAACATATTTAAGACTATCATGGTCCATTTTTACCTTGAAGTGTCTTCCCATTAGGTAAGGTCACCATTTCTTAAGTGCATGTAGTATTGCCAACATTTCCTTCTCATAAATAGCTTGCTTGAGATGTAGCCGTAAAAATACCCAATCACCTACATAAAAACTTCTTTCACTGCGATGTTGATATACCTATTGTTTCATTTGATTCTACACCAAAGTGGCATTATCCTTTAAAAGTTGGAGAACTTTTTGTTGATGCTCGATGTGATATTTCACTGCTTGAATCTTTTTCTTCTTGATATGTCCTTCTATCTTAAGAGTTTGAGGAGTGGTAATTTCTTCCAATGCAGTACAAGATATGATCAGATTCATTTCTTGATGCTCAATGTGATCTTTCACTTCTTGAACATTTTTCTTCTTGACATGTCCTTCTTTCTTGATAGTTTGAGGAGTGGTAATTCCGGCCAATGCATTACAAGATATGGTCGGATTCATTTCTTCTTTCTCGATGTGATCTTTCACTACTTGAATATTTTTCTTCTTGATATGTCCTTATATCTTGAGAGTTTGAGGAGTGGTAATTTCTTCCAATGCATTACAAGACATGGTCGGATTCATTTCTTGATGTTCAATGTGATCTTTTACTTCTTGAACATTTTTCTTTTTGATATGTCCTTCTATCTTGATAGTTTGAGGTGCGGTAATTCTGGCCAATGCATTACAATAGATGGTTTGATTCATTTCTTCTTGCTCATTGTGATCTTTCACTTCTTGAACCTTTTTCTTCTTGATATGTCCTTTTATCTTAAGAGTTTGATGAGTGGTAATTCTTGCCAATGTTTTACAAGATATGGTCGGATTCATTTCTTCTTTCTCTGGGGTTGGTTCCTGGTGTATATCTTCTTCTTTTGATGTTTCTTGATCCTTTCCTTCCTCCTCTTCACAGTCCATGTAAAATAATTTCTTCTCAACACACTTATGACCTTTAGTGTATTTGCTATCACAAATGTAAAAAAGCCCTTTTTCTCTTTTTTCTTCCAATTGTCATTATGTAAACCTTGTAGGTCGTGGAAGGCTAGGAGAAAAAATATTTCCATATGTATGGTTATGAGTGGTGGGATTCCTTGTTTCCATAATTTCACTTTCAATTTTTCTTGCCAACTTGAATGCCTTCTCCAATGAATCAGGATCCCAAAGACGAACCTCATGTTGAATGTTATCCTTTAAAGTCTCTAAGAAGACATCAATCCTTTGCTTATCTGGAATATCATTTACCCTTATATTCAATTTTTGGAAGTCCTCAATGTGCTCTTCCATTGAGCACCTTTGTTTGAGATTTATCAATATGCTAAAGAAGGTTTCGCTCTTTGTATCCTCATAATGTGCTATCATTTCCTCCATGAAAATTGACCACGTAACAAGTGGTTTATAAGAACAAAGCCCTTTATACAGTAAAAATTGATCTGGTTATAAATATGAAGATGCAATATGTACCTTTTGTAATAGTTGCACCTCATGTAGATCAAAATATTGCTCCATATGTAATATCCAATTTACCGGATCCTTGTCATCAAACTTCCTCATATCGCCTTTTCTTGGTTTTAGGAGCTCGATCATGAAATGACTATAACGCTGCAATTTTAGATCTCCAAGTTCTAAAATTTCGTCCTGACGTAGCCCTGTGAGTCCTCTTTCTAACCCCACAATTCTGATCAAGATTGGATTCTTCAAGGAAGAGTTATGCACAATCTCCCAAGATGACCTGATTATATACCTTTCGAGAACACTGAACTTGTACAAAGTGGCACCTGTCACTGTTTCAACTTTCAGAGCTGAAAAATATACATGGAAAACTAGAGTTCATTCTCTTTCTGTAATTTCTTACGAAATTTCAATTTGATGCTCAGAGAGATAGTTATGACGATTTTACCCAGGTCACCTATTTGGAATGTAATTTGGGAGCCTGCAAAAACCCTAAATACCTTGAAATGTATATCCTAAAATATAGCAAAGCAAGATCTGGAATTCGTAACTGAGGTTCTGAACACTTTCAGCTCAAATGGGTTTTTGTTTTAGCTTCTGAAAACGTCACAGAAAATAAGTTATAGCGCAAATTAAATGATGACCAGTTTGAGATTGAATTTTGGAGCTTTCCAAAACCCTAACTTCCTCAAATCCAATCTCCGAAAGTATAGCAAGATAAGATTTGAAATTTGGATATGAAGTTCAGAATGATTTCGGCTCAAATGGGTTTTTTTAGCTTCTGAAATGTCGCAGAAAAAACATTATACCGAAAATTCCACAAGACCTATTTGGAGCAGTGAAACCCTAGAATCCAAAGCTCTAATACCAAATGTTAGGAAACTAGCTCACCAAAAGATAGAAAAGATAGATCAACGCCTTAGAATTCAGCCTCATCGATGGGGCAATCTCCTTTACATTACACAAATGAACAATTCTTAGATGATACAAATGACAAGACCTCCCTTCTATATATAAGAGTCTAAGGGGTCATAATATAATTAGAGCCAACATAACAATAATAATGTTAGGGCACAATAATAACAATAGTGGGCTTCAATGGGACACAATAATAACAATATGGGGACTACATGGGCACAAAAATATAATAAGGGGGTTGAAAACACGACAATTGCTTCAGCTCTGTATGAGAGACGATCACGCTGATGGCTTAGGGTTCGCTGGAGCTCCCCGTGACTGGTTCTGTGCCTCCCAGGCCCCTGCCTGGCAGCTCCACTACTAGGAATGCACCCTCTGCGCCCCTCCTGGGCTTCTCTCCGCCTTCCATATCCCTTAGGGACTCCTGCCCGGCCCCTGCTCTGGGGCTCTTCCCTGCAGCCTCCGCTTCCTCCTGGACAGTCTGCGCCCTGGCTCTCCTACGCTTCAATGGCTGGGATTGATCCCCAGCCCCCAGATCCGGAAGACTATGAGAAACTGTTCACATCCCTTATCCCAGAGAACGCAACAACAAGAATCTATCCATCCGCGACAAAGTTTGTCAAGAAACTTGATGAAATGCCTGAAGTTTCCCTTCCCTCTACCCTCCTGAGGAAGGCAACAATCTCTTTAGCCGAAAGAGGTCTCGTAGGCTAGTTCACTGGCCTCTGGCCCTTGCCCAGATCAGTTCAAAAATGGGTGGAACGCAACTAGAATGCGGTTATACAAGGAAAAATAGCAATCAGATTCTGTGGAAGGGGCTTTTACACCTTTCTGTTCGAATCAAAAGAGGACAGGAACCTTATCTTTAGAAATGGCCCCTATTTTATGGATTCAAGAGGCCTCTATCTGAATAGATGGTCCCCTGATTTCGATCCGGAAATGGACATCCCAAACGTAGTCCCGGTTTGGGTCCGTCTTCCCCATCTGCCGCTCCACTGCTAGGGAGATGAATCAATAAAGGCCATTGGGGATGCAGTTGGAAAATACATTGATAGATCTGAGCCAAAGGAGAATATGCATGCTTGTGCAAGGATATGCGTTGAAGTAGATCTCAGGAAAGGCCCGCCGGAAGCCATCAAGATCAAGGTAGATCAATGGACACACATCCAACAACTAGATTACGAGCAGCTACCCTTCAAGTGCAAGGTATATCACGAATATGGACATTTCACAAATATATGTAGCAAGTTAAAAACAAATGAGTCTAATGGAAATGCCGAAATCTCTGAAGGCTCATGGGAGCAAGTTAAAAAGAAAAATTCTAACCCCTCTCTAGGCCCAAGCTCCAAGCCCCTCCCGGAAAACCCTTCTGCTCCTCCTCCCCCTTCTAGTTCAGCCCCCCCTTCCCCTCATCCTCCAACACTTTTGAATCTATGTCAGCTGAAGATCCCATATCTCCCCCCTCATCACCCCGAGACACTGCCCTCACAGTCATCACCTCCCTCTCACAACCCCCGTCCTCCCCCCCTCCAACCATTGATCGAATCCTCACTAGAAACAAAATGAAAGAAACTAGCCTCACCTCTGACCCTCCAAGAAAAGCAGGCAAGAAGTCAAACAAAGAAATTAGAGATGAAACAACAACGAAAGAAATGGCCACTGGAACTCAGCAACCAATGGACACATACCTAGACAAGCAAAAAGGAAGTGGTGAAATGACAAAGGAGAGGAGCGGGACTCACTCAAAAGTTGGTAAATGATGATTTTGGTCTCTTGGAATTGCAGGGGGATGGGCTCCTCCTTAAAAGCAAATGCAGTCCAGGATTTAATCAATCAGGAGCAGCCAGACCTTCTCCTCATCCAGGAGACCAAAATATCTAAACAAGACTTCCGAAATTATATCAAAAGATACAAAAGCTACACAGGTACAACAATAAGCGCAGCAGGTGCCTCAGGAGGTATAGGAACTCTATGGAACAAGAACAAATGGGACCTTACCAATCAAAACGCTTGCAATTGGTGGGTAAGAACAGATCTTAAAAACAAAGTCTCAAAAGAAGAATACACTATCTACAACATCTACGCCCCGAATCACTACAGGGACAAAGCACTTTGCTGGGATTCAATAACTTCAGATCTACAGTCAGCCCAAGATAGGAACATTTTCTTGGGAGGAGACCTGAATCTAATAAGGAATGCCGATGAAAAACTAGGAGGGAACTTCTTCGCGGACCCTTCAAGAGATTCTCTGGAAACAATAATTCAGGCCCATAATCTTATTGACATTCCTCCTCATAACGAGAAATTTATGTGGAGCAACAAAAGAATTGGCATCCACAACATTAAGAGAGATTAGACAGAATCCTTGTACATGAAAGAATAGTCGCAGGCTTTTCCTCAATGAAAAGCAAAATTATTCAAGCCTCTGCCTCAGAACATAAGCCCGTGGTCATGACTCTGGACAAGGGAAGAAATTTGGGGCCTCTCCCCTTCAAATACAATAAATCCTGGGACTCCAAAGAAGACTTTCACAAACTTAGTCAAGACCAGTGGGCAGAGGAAGTCGTTGGTTCGCCCCACTACATATGGGAAACCAAATTAAAGTCTCTTAGAACAACCATAAAACAGTGGGCAAGAGATAATGCAGCAATGGAAAATAAAAAACGAGTGGATCTCCATAAGTAGATGGAACAATGGAACCAGGAAAAAGAGAACCTTCAATACACAAAGGAAGACCAAACTCAAGAAAACGAAATGTACAGGGAACTTTACAGACAAAACAGAGTGGAGGAAGAAGAACAACGACAGAAATCAAGGTGTCTCTGGCTCAGGGCTGGAGACAAAACACCTCCTTCTTCCACAACAACTTAAAGCTCAGACGTGCCGGAAATCAAATCGACAAAATTTTGGCAGAGGGGAAAGAGATCAACGATCAAGAAGGAATCAAAGAGGCAGCATTCAGACATTTTCAATCTCTATTATCAGCAAACCCTCAGTCTTCGGACAACACGGATTTCCTTAGACCAATCGAGAGTAAAATTTCTGATTTGCAAAATAGAGAATTGGACCAGGATGTCTCAGAGGAGGAGATCAGGTTGGCAGCCTTCAGCATGCAGTGGGACAAGGCCCAGGGACCAGACGGGTTCACTGTCGCCTTCTATAGAAATCATTGGGACACAATAAAAAAAGATTATGTAAGGATGGTAAAAAATGTTTTCAAAAAACACAAGATGGGGGAAAATACTAAATCCTCACACCTTGCCCTCATTCCCAAGGATCTTAAACCCCTCTCCTTTGACCATTTTAGGTCTATTTCGCTATGCAATGTCTCCTACAAGATAGTCACTAAAATCCTAGCCAACAGGCTTAAAAAGCTCCTTCCTTACCTCATCTCAGAGAATCAAGGTGGATTTGTCCCCCATAGACAAATCACGGACAACGTCATTTTGATACAAGAAGCAATCCACAGTAGCATCAATAGGAAAGAAAGAGGCATGATCATCAAATTAGATATGGCAAATGCCTTTGACAGGGTTGACCATCACTTCTTGATAGAAGTCCTCAGAAAATTTTGGATCTCCAACAAATTCATTAGCATCACCATGGAGTGCATCTCTCACCCCTGGACCACCCCCCTGATCAATGGTAGACTGAGCAGTTACTTCAGAAGCTCTAGGGGATTGAGGCAAGGCTGCCCTGTCTCTCCTTTCTTATACATCATAATGGCGGAAACTTTGAGAATCCATTTGGAAAAACTTCGCAAGCAAAAGGAGATCACAGGGATCAGTATAGAAAGAGGGACTGAAGAAATCAATCATTCGCTCTTTGTGGATGACACCCTTCTAATCGGGGGAGCCTCAAGCTTGATGGCAAAAAGATTCAAGAAAACCCTGGAATCATTCCTAGCAGCTTCAGGGGGAAAGCTAAACAATAAAAAATGCAAGATATACACCTGGAATGTCTCTCTTCAAATAATGCAAAGAATCTCCTCGATCTTGGACATCCCAGTGCAAAGAAATTGGAACTACTTCTGTTATTTGGGTTTGCCCTTAGCAAAAGAAACAGTTAAGTCCGAAATTTGGGTAAGTCATATAGAAAAAATGAGAGGAATTCTTCAAAGCTGGGGTTGTCTTGGCTAAATTTGGTTGGTAGAACTATCCTCATCAAGGCTATTCTTTCCGCTCTTCCCATCTACTAGTATGTAGTAAACTTAGCTCCTGCCAGCACCCACAAGCATATGGAACTAATTATGAGAAGCTTCCTCTGGCAGGGAGGGAAGCAAGATTCAAAAAAATTTAGCCTTGTCAGATGGGATCAAGTTATCCTTCCATTTGAAAAAGGAGGCCTATCCATCAAAATCCCAAGCCTCTCCAATAGAGCTATGGGATTCAAACTGATCTGGAGAATGCTTATAGGAGAAGGCTCCTGGTGGGTGGAGGTTATCAAAAGAAAGTATCTCGATGGTCTGAATTCTAATGTCCTCTCTGAAACAATTGTTGAAAGACCGTGTACTCCTGTATGGAAGCTCATCAAAAAAGTCCTCCCTCAATTTAGAAACCACATCTCAAAAGTGCCTGGCATCGAAAGGAGATAAATATTTGGTCAGATAGAATCATGGGAGTAAAGCCAAGGAACCTAATCCAGAACTTCAGACCCCTGCAAACTTGGATGGAAGCAAAAAACTTGAACTCTCTATATGACATCTCCCTATGGGATCATAACAGCTGGCAAGATTGGAAGGGCCTCTCTCCCCCAAATGATCTCAGGGATCTCTGAACCGACCTTAAGACCTCTCTCTTAGGATCTGCTCCCACAAATAAAATGGCTGATGACAGGTATGTATGGGACCCCAGTGGAAGAAACCTCACAGTCAAAGAGGGATATAAACTCCTACATGCAACCACAACAACAAGCAAATGGAACCTCTATACAACAGTGTGGAAATCTGAGTGCTTGCAAAAGATCAAGTTCTTTAACTGAACCCTTCTTAAAGGCAAGATTCTCACTGCCGAGAACCTCAAAAAAAGAGGTATAATTGGCCCCTCAATCTGCTGCCTTTGTCGTGCTGAGGAGGAAAGCAGCCATCACCTCTTTTTCGACTGCCCTTTTGCCCAAAGCTGCTGGAACCAACTTATCAGCCCTCTGAATATAGGAGAGACCTTTGACCAGCTCTCCTCTTTACAAAAAAATTGGGAGAAATGCTATCCTTATCCTAAGAAAAATAAGACCTCTATCATTCGCCTGTGGAAATGCATCCCCTCAACGCTCAGCTGGAAAATCTGGCTCACTCGGAACAACTGTATTTTTAATAATCAGAAGCCTAATCCAGCCCGCACCTTGGCAAAAACTATGGCTCTTATCTCAGATACAATAAGCGCCAATTCTGTCTCTCAACCAGATCGATCCAGTTGGCACAAATCAGAGAACACGTGGTTCAAAGAATTCTGCCTCAGTTATGAGAAAAACAAGCAATCCCACTTCAAAGCAGACAAGAGAAAGAATAATTGGAAACTTAGAGGTACCAAGGAGGAAATAAACCAATGGACTCTAGCACAAAATCGAATCACTCTTCAGTTCGATGGAGCCTCTAAAAATAACCTGGGGAAAGCTGGGGCAGGGGGAATCATAAAGGACCCGCATGGCAAAGTTCTTATAACATACGAATGGGGCCTGGGTCAAATATCAAACAACATGGCAGAGGCTTACAGCCTTCTATTAGGCACAATGATTCTGAAACAGATGAGAATTCAAAGCCCAATCATTCTGGGAGACTCGGCAATTGTAATCGCAGCGATGGCTACAGGGGGAGAGTTCAAAAAAACGGCCCTCAGCAATCTCAAACTAAGGATCATGGACAACATTAGTCATTTGGGGGGCGCCACCTTCAAGCACGTCCTGAGGGACAACAATTCAGAAGCTGACTATTTCGCCACCAGGGCAACCAACAGGCCTACTGGACAAGTCAGAGAAAACGAGACCACCTATGACAAGCCAATCCCGTAGCTGGTTCCATCATTCTCCAAAATCTCTGAACATTGGTCACCTCAGTAATCATACTATTCCTCCTGCTCACTTTCCTAAGCTTGTCAAGTCGCTTGCAGCCCTCACCCTCTCTGACATTGACCCCCTCATCATCTTGAAGGATGCAAAAGATATATCTATTGCCAAAACGATCAGGTACGGGCCCAAGAATTCTCAAAATCCCAGTGTCATCTCCATGCAGAAGTTAGGCATATGTCGCATCAAAATCCCCACTGACTGCAAAAAAATCCATGGTATGATCTCAAGATCAGCCAAATCCCTGCGTATCTCTCGCCAGATCCGTCTGATCAGCCCCTCATCCTTCTATATATGCTGTAGAGATCCCCACTCTTTTCCCATCTCAGAGCTTCAATTCCTCTAGTCTAAAAGAGCAAAGGAGCGACTCACTTCAGAAAATCTCTGGAGCTTCTTAGTACCAGAGGTCGCATTTCGTCCAGTTGTGACAGGAGGCCGCCTTCAACCGTTCACAATGGTAAATTTCGATTTCTTCAGGTCTTGTTATTTTTTCTCTGCTAACCAGAGCATTGTTTGCTTGAATCAACGCCCTCTCTCCTCAGCGTTCTCTTACCCTCCGGTTGCATTCGCCCTGCTGCTCATCACCCCTCTATTCACCTCCCTCATCACAGTTTTCAATCCCTCCCAGAACTGCGCCCTCGGCCAATTCTCTCTTCTATATTTTTCCCTTCCTCCTACTTTCTTCTGCTCCCCTTGTTTCTTCCCTCTGTAGCATTTCTTCAAAGCTCCCTCCAAGAGAGATCCTGAAATGGCCAAGAATCAGGAAGACCGTGACCCAGCTGCGAACCCCCTGGAGCGCGTTATCACCAACAGTAGCTGCACCTTGTGCAAAGCTCACTGTTTCATGATAGCAAGATTCGTAAAGCACTTTAATGAACTCAAGGAGGAATTCCAAGCTGACAGCAAATCAAAAAGAAAAAAACTGGAGAAACAGAAAGCAGAGATCGAAGGTCTCAAGGAAAAATGCAACCATATGGAGGAAGCAATTGCACACATCAAATCAATAACCCAGAGCATGCAAGTAGAGGCCTCGACAAGGGCCAGCGCAAGAAAGGAACCTCAACTCGATGATTCAGTTAACCAGCAGTAGTAACTTGATCTATGTCTTGTAAATTTTGTTTTCTAGTAGGCTTGTTTGTACGGCAATATAGCCGTTATCTTTTTCAAACTGCTGTCCGCAAGCTCATCAACAAGGATCAAGGGTCCGCGCACCCATTTTGGATCCTTCCTTCTCTGCTTCCCCTACCATATGTAAAAGGACTTGTCCCATGAAGTTTTTATAATATATAAGTAACCGATCGTGTTAAAAAAAAAACAATATAATAAGGGGGTTGTACTAATAACAATAAGGGGTTACACTAGTAGTATAGGGACCTAACATGCCCCTCTCCTTCAAAAAGTGTTGTCCTCAACGCTTGAGTAGTCCTTGATGCTTCTGTGTAAAATTGTTTTTCCTCCCATGTGGAATCTTTAGTGATTAAATTCTTCCACTTGATGAGATACTCTAAAATTGATCGATTTCGTAGTTGTCAGGTTCTTGTTTATGTGACTGCTGCAGGTTCCAATATGATTTTTCTTTCCTCGTCAAGTTCTGGTAATGTTGTTTGAACTGGGATCTTCTGCAACTTTTGAATGAGTGGCCACACTTCTTCATCCTTCTTCCACTCATCCCTTGCTTCATTTATCCAATCTAGTTGGATAAGAGAAATAGCACAAAACAATGCTTCCACATCTTCATCCTTTCTTGAGATTGCATTTTCAACAACATTTTGCTTCCCTTTTTTGTAGATGATTTCAAAGTCATAACCCAACATATTTGTGACCCATTTTTTCTGTTTTTCTAAAGATAATATTTGTTCTAAAATGTATTTAAGACTATCATGATCCATTTTTACCTTGAAGTGTCTTCCCATTAGGTAAGGTCGCCGTTTCTTAAGTGCATGTAGTATTGCCAACATTTCCTTATCGTAAATAGCTTTCTTGAGATGTAACCCATTTTTTCTATTTTTCTAAAGATAATATTTGGTCTAAAATGTATTTAAGACTATCATGATCCATTTTTACCTTGAAGTGTCTTCCCATTAGGTAAGGTCACCATTTCTTAAGTGCATGTAGTATTGCCAACATTTCCTTCTCGTAAATAGTTTGCCTAATATGTAGCCGTAAAAATACCCAATCCCCTACATCAAAACTTCTTTCACT
Source organism: Pinus taeda (assembly GCA_000404065.3). NCBI lineage: Eukaryota > Viridiplantae > Streptophyta > Pinopsida > Pinales > Pinaceae > Pinus > Pinus taeda. The sequence continues at coordinate 112,870 of APFE030911970.1, read as the reverse complement.
GCGATGTTGATCTTCCTATTGTTTCATTTGATTTTGCACCAAAGTGGTGTTATCCTTTAAAATTTGGAGAAATTTTTCTTGATGCTTGATGTGATATTTCACTGCTTGAATCTTTTTCTTCTTGATATGTCATTCTATCTTGAGAGTTTGAGGAGTGGTAATTTCTTCCAATGTAGTACAAGATATGGTCGGATTCATTTCTTAATGCTCGATGTGATCTTTCACTTCTTGAACATTTTTCTTCTTGATATGTACTTCTTTCTTGATAGTTTGAGGAGTGGTAATTCTGGCTAATGCATTACAAGATATTGTTGGATTCATTTCTTCTTTCTTGATCTGATCTTTCACTACTTGAACCTTTTTCTTCTTGATATGTCCTTCTATCTTGAGAGTTTTAGGAGTGGTAATTTCTTCCAATGCATTACAAGATATGGTCGGATTCATTTCTTGATGTTTGATGTGATCTTTCACTTCTTGAACATTTTTCTTTTTGATATGTCATTCTATCTTAATAGTTTGAGGAGCAGTAATTCCAGCCAATGCATTACAATATATGGTCAGATTCATTTCTTATTTCTCAATGTGATCTTTCACTTCTTGAACCTTTTTCTTCTTGATATGTCCTTCTATCTTGAGAGTTTGAGGAGTGGTAATTCTTGCCAATGCTTTACAAGATATGGTCGGATAATTTCTTCTTTCTCTAGGGTTGGTTCCTAGTGTATATCTTTTTCTTTTGATATTTTCTTGATCCTTTTCTTCCTCCTCTTCATAGTCTATGTAAAATAATTTCTTCTCAACACACTTATGATCTTTAGTGTATTTGCTATCACAAATGTAACAAAGCCCTTTTTTTCTTTTTTCTTCCAATTGTCGTGTTGTAAACCTTGTAGGTCGTGGAAGGCTAGGAGAAAAAATATTTTCATATTGATAGTTGTGAGTGGTGGGATTCCTTGTTTTCGTAATTCCGCTTTAATTTTTTCATGCCAACTTGAACTTGAAGTTGAAAATTGCAGCGAAGGTATAAGTAATTATTTTCAGATCTGTACGTGGGTTCCCTTTGGTGAAAGAGTGTATACACACTGGTTCTACACAGCCAAGTAGCGTATACATTACAAGATTTGATATTTGAGGTTGCTGTTGGTTCTAGTGGTTGTTGCAGAGTTCTGGGTTCTGCTCTATGTTCTGGTGGCTGTGTTTTGATGACAGGGTTTCAGTGATTCAGTTTTGATTGGTGCAAAGGAAATTGGTTCATGTAGATATATTTGATGTTTGATTGATGTTGTTGATGGATCCAGTATGAAAATTTATGAAACATGGTCCCTGGAAGAAAATAGAAGGTCGTAGCCTTTTGTAGGTTGGCGCCTACGTACTAGTAAATATATATTGGCTAGTACAAGAGCTAGGGGGTTGTAGCTCCCTTCTAGTAGAAGCTGGAGAATAAGAGAAGGTTGTAGCCTTCTGCAGGTGGGTGCCTATGTATTTGTATGAGTCTGAGCCAGTAAAAGATTGTAAACAGGTTTTTCTTATCTTAAAGAAAATAGCAGCAGGTGGTTTCTGTCCCTCGTTGGGTTTCCACCTTATATCATGGTGTTTATGTGTGCTTCTTATGTGTGATGATTTGTTCTGTTTTACTACACCTGTTTACTGTTTACATGGTTAATAATGTTCTGATGCACTCATTAAAGGTCAACATATGATGAGTTAACTGAATCATAATTTTGTTGGATATACGCTAGTTGCATTAAACACAGTTGTGTATACACGCAGGTTGCCTTCACTGAAGTAGCGTATATGAATCTGATAATGGAAATGAAAAGGTTATTTATTTGCTAATATTGATTCATCGCCCCCTCTCAGTATTATTTCCAACAATATGGTCAGATTCATTTCTTCTTTCTCGATGTGATCTTCCGCTACTTGAACATTTTTCTTCTTGATATGTCCTTATATCTTGAGAGTTTGAGGAGTGGTACTTTCTTCCAATGCATTAGAATATATGGTCAGATTCATTTCCTGATGTTCGATGTGATCTTTCACATCTTGAACATTTTTATTTTTGATATGTCCTTCTATCTTGATAGTTTGAGGAGCGGTAATTCTGGCCAATGCATTACAATATATGGTCGGATTCATTTCTTCTTTCTCGATGTGATCTTTCACTTATTGAACCTTTTTCTTCTTGATATGTCCTTCTGTCTTAAGAGTTTGAGGAGTGGTAATTCTTGCCAATGATTTACAAGATATGGTCAAATTGATTTCTTTCTCTGGGGTTGGTTCCTGGTGTATATATTCTTCTTTTGATGTTTCTTGATCCTTTTCTTCCTCCTCTTCATAGTCTATGTAAAATAATTTCTTCTCAGCACACTTATGACCTTTATTGTATTTGCTATCACAAATGTAACAAAGTCCTTTTTCTCTTTCTTCTTCCAATTGTCGTGGTGTAAACCTTGTAGGTTGTGGAATGCTAGGAGAAAAACAATTTCCATATTTATAGTTGTGAGTGGTGGGATTCCTTGTTTCCATAATTCTGCTTTCAATTTTTCTTGCCAACTTGAATGCCTTCTCCAATGAATCAGGATCCCAAAGATGAACCTCATGTTGAATGTTATCCTTTAAAGTCCCTATGAAGACATCAATCCTTTGCTTCTCTGGAATATCATTTGCCCTTATATTCAATTTTTGGAAGTCCTCAATGTGCTCTTCCATTGAGCACTTTTGTTTGAGATTTATCAATTTTCTAAAGAAGGTGTTGCTCTTTGTATCCTCATAATGTGCTATCATTTCCTCCATGAAAATTGACCATGTAACAAGTGGTTTACGAGAAAAAAACCCTTTATACCATAAAAATTGTTCTCGTTCTAAATATGAAGATGCAATACATACCTTTTGTAATAGTTGCACCTAATGTAGATCAAAATATTGCTCAATATGTAGTATCCAATTTACCAGATCCTTGCCATCAAACTTCCTCATATAGCCTTTCTTGGTTTTAGGAGCTCAATCTTGAAACGACTGTAACTCTACAATTTCAAATCTCCAAGTTTTGAAATTTCGTCCTGGAGTAGCACTAGGAGTCCTCTTTCTAATCTTGCAATTCTGATCAAGATTGGATTCTGCAAGGAAGAGTTATGCACATTCTCCCAAGATGACCTGATTATATACCTTTTGAGAAGAGTGAACTCGTACAAAGTCACATGTGTCATTGTTTCAACCTTCGGATCTAAAAAAGATACATGGAAAACTACAGTTCATCCTCTTTCTGTAACTTCTTACGAAATTTCAATCTGATGCTTAGCGAAACCGTTATGACAATTTTACCCGGGTCACCTATTTGGAATGTAATTTGGGAGCCTGCAGAAACCCCAAATGTCTTGAACTGTATCTCCTAAAATATAGCGAAGCAATATCTACAATTCAGACCCAAGGTTCCAAACACTTTTGGCTCAAATGGGTTTTTGTTTTTGCTTATGAAATATCACAAAAAACAAGTTATAGCGCAAATTCAACGATGACCTTTTTGAGATTGAATTTTGGAGCTTTTCAAAACCCTAACTTCCTCAGATCAAATCTCCGAAAATATAGAAACCCAAGATCTGAAATTAGGACCCGAAGTTCAAAACGACTTCGGCTCAAATGGGTTTTTTTTTTAGCTTCTGAAACGTCATAGAAAAAGGTTATAGCGAAAGTTCCACGATGACCTGTTTGGAGCAGCGAAACCCTAGAATCCAAAGCTTTGATACCAAATGTTAGGAAACCAGCTCACCAAAAGATAGAAAAAAATAGATCAACGCCTTAGAATTTAGCTTCTTCGAGGGGGCAACCTCCTTTACATTACACAAGTGAGCAATTCTTAGATGATACAAATGAAAAAACCTCCTTTCTATATATAGGAGTCTAAAGGGTCATAATATAATTAGAGCCGACATAACAATAATAATGTAAGGGCACAATAATAACAATAGTGGGCTTCTATGGGGCACAATAATAACAATATGGGGACGACATGGGGCACAACATATAATAATGGTTGTACTAATAACAATAAGGGGTTACACTAGTAGTATAGGGACATAACATGCCCCTCTCCTTCAAAAAGTGTTGTCCTCAACGCTTGAGTAGTTCTTGATTCTTCTGTATAAAATTATTGTCCTCCAATGTGGAATCTTCAGTGGGTAAGTTCTTCCACTTGATAAGATACTCTAAATTTGATCGATTTCATAGTTATCAGGTTCTTGCTTCTGTGATTGCTCCAGGTTCTAATATGAATTTTCCTTTCTCGTCAAGTTCTGGCAATATTGTTTCAACTGGGATCTTCTGCAACTTTTGAATGAGTGGCCACACTTCTTCGTCCTTCTTCCATTCATCCCTTGCTTCATTTATCCAATCTGGTTGGATAATAGAAGCAACACAAAACAATGCTTCCACATCCTCATCCTTTCTTGAGATTGCATCTACAACAACATTTTGCTTCCGTTTTTTGTAGATGATTTCAAAGTCATAACCCAACATATTTGTGACCCATTTTTTCTGTTTTTCTAAAGATAATCTTTGTTCTAAAATGTATTTAAGACTATCATGATCCATTTTTACCTTGAAGTGTCTTCCCATTAGATAAGGTTTCCATTTATTAAGTGCATGTAGTATTTCCAACATTTCCTTCTCGTAAATAGCTTGCTTGAGATGTAGCAGTAAAAATACCCAATCGCCTAGATCAAAACTTCTTTCACTGTGATGTTGATTTGCCTGTTGTTTCATTCAATTCTGCACCAAAGTGGCATTATCCTTTAAAAGTTGGAGAACTTTTTGTTGATGCTCGATGTGATATTTCACTGCTTGAATCTTTTTCTTCTTCATATGTCCTTCTATCTTGAGACTTTGACGAGTGGTAATTTCTTCCAATGCAGTACAAGATATGGTCAGATTCATTTCTTGATGCTCGATGTGATATTTCCCTTCTTGAGCATTTCTATTCTTGATATGTCCTTCTTTCTTGATATTTTGAGGAGTGGTAATTCAGGCCAATGCATTACAAGATATGGTTGGATTCATTTCTTCTTTCTCAATGTGATATTTCACTTCTTGAACCTTTTTCTTCCTGATATGTCCTTCTATTTTGAGAGTTTGAGGAGTGGTATTTTCTTCCAATGCATTACAATATATGGTTGGATTCATTTCTTGATGTTCGATGTGATCTTTCACTTCTTGAACATTTTTCTTTTTGATATGTCTTTCTAGCTTGATAGTTTGAGGAGTAGTAATTCTGGCCAATGCATTACAATATATGGTCAGATTCATTTCTTCTTTCACGATGTGATCTTTCACTTCTTGAACCTTTTTATTCTTGATATGCCCTTCTATATTGAGAGTTTGAGGAGTGGTAATTCTTGCCAATGATTTACAAGATATGGTCGGATTCATTTCTTCTTTTTTTGGGGTTGGTTCCTGGTGTATATCTTCTTCTTTTGATGTTTCTTGATCATTTTCTTCCTTCTCTTCACAGTCTATGTAAAATAATTTCTTTTCGGCACACTTATGACCTTTAGTGTATTTGTTATCACAAATGTAACAAAGCCATTTTTCTCTTTTTTCTTCCAATTGTCAGGTGTAAGCCTTGTAGGTTGTGGAAGGCTAGGAGAAAAATATTTCCATATTTATAGTTGTGAGTGGTGGGATTCATTGTTTCCATAATTCCGCTTTCAATTTTTCTTTCCAACTTGAATGCCTTCTCGAATGAATCACGATCCCAAAGACAAACCTCATGGTGAATGTTATCCTTTAAAGTCCCTATGAAGACATCAATCCTTTTCTTCTCTGTAATATCATTTGCCCTTATATTCAATTTTTGGAAGTCCTCAATGTGCTCTTCCATTGAGCACTTTTGTTTGATATTTAAAGGTGTCGCTCTTTGTATCCTCATAATGTGATATCATTTCCTCCATTAAAATTGACCACGTAACAAGTGGTTTACGAGAACAGAGCCCTTTATACCAGAAAAATTGATCTAGTTCTAAATATGAAGATGCAATACATACCTTTTGTAATAGTTGCACTTCATGTAGATCAAAATATTGCTCCATATGTAGTATCCAATTTACCGGATCCTTGCCATTAAAATTCCTCATATCACCTTTTCTTGGTTTTAGGAGCTCGATCTTGAAACTACTATAACTCTGCAATTTCATGTCTCCAAGTTCTGAAATTTCTTCTTGCAGTAGCCCCGTGAGTCCTCTTTCTAACCCCACAATTCTGATCAAGATTGGATTTTGCAAGGAAGAGTTATGCACAATCTCCCAAGATGACCTGATTATATACCTTTTGATAAGAGAGAACTTGTACAAAGTGGCATGTGTCACTGTTTCAACCTTCGGATCTGAAAAATATACACGGAAACTACAATTTGTTCTCTTTCTGTAACTTCTTACGAAATTTCAGTTTGATGCTCAGAGAGACAATTATGATGATTTTACCCGGGCCACCTATTTGGAATGTAATTCGGGAGCCTGCAGAAACTCTAAATGTCTTGAACTGTATCTCCTAAAATATAGCGAAGCAAGATCTGTAATTCAGACCCGAGGTTTTGAACACTTTCGGCTCAAATGGGTTTTATTTTATCATCTGAAATGTCACAAAATTACGTTATAGCGCAAAATAAACGATGACCTGTTTGAGATTGAATTTTGGAGCTTTCCAAAACCCTAACTTCCTTAGATCAAATCTCCAAAAATATAGCGACACAAGTTCTGAAATTTGGACCCAAAGTTTAGAACGATTTCGGCTTAAATAATTTTTTTGAAGCTTCTGAAACGTCGCAGAAAAAATGTTATAGCAAAAATTCCACGATGACTTGTTTGGAGCAGCGAAACCCTAGAATTCAAAGCTATGATACCAAATGTTAGGAAACCAGCTCACCGAAAGATAGAAAAGATAGATCAACACCCTAGAATTCAGCCTCTTCGACGGGACAACCTCCTTTACATTACACAAATGAACAATTCCTAGATGATACAAATGACAAGATCTCCTTTCTAAATATAGGAGTCTAAGGGGTCATAATATAATTAGAGTTGACATAACAATAATAATGTAAGGGTACAATAATAACAATAGTGAGCTTCTATGGGGCACAATAATAACAATATGGGGACTACATGGGCACAACAATATTATAAGGGGGTTGTACTAATAACAGTAAGGGGTTACACTAGTAGTATAGGGACCTAACATGCCCCTCTCCTTCAAAAAGTGTTGTCCTCAACGCTTGAGTAGTTCTTGATGCTTATGTATAAAATTATTGTCTTCCCATGTGGAATCTTCAGTGGGTAAGTTCTTCCACTTGATGAGATAATCTGAAGTTGATCGATTTCTTAGTTGTCAGGTTCTTGTTTCTGTGACTACTCCAGGTTCCATTATGACTTTTCCTTCTGTGTCAAGTTCTGGCAATATTGGTTGAACTGGGATTTTCTGCAACTTTTGAATGAGTGGCCACACTTCACCAAGATTTAAATCAACCTCACTTAAGGAAACATACCATGGAATGGAAAATTATCTGTGTTGGTTCGTCACTCCTTGGTTAGCCAAACAATCAGCCACTTTATTTCCATTCTGAAGGACATGGCCTATAGTGGCGTATTCAAATATTTCCAAGATATGTTTGATTCTTACTAGTTGGGCCTCAAGATGCTATATTTTTTCAATTTTGAAGATGGGAGAGCCATCAATGATCTTTAAAGTCATCTGGACCACCATTTTGGAGTCCCTGACTATATGGATCCTTGAGAAATTTTGTTGCACGACTAAGGCGAGGCCCTTCTCCAAAGAAGTGAGTTCAACGACATTATTAGTGGTGTATCTACAGTACCCGGTCTAAACACCAGTAAGGGATCCCCTAGAGTTGTGCAAAACCCCACCATAACCCGCAAGACCTGGGTTTCCTTTGGATGCTGTGTTGAAGTTGATTAGAATGCAACTTGAAGGAAGCCAAGAGAAGATAGAAGGGGAGGAAATTAGAGGATCTTTGATTAGATAAGAGAAGGAAGAGTAATGTCATAAGATAAATTTATATATAGGAGAAAGGCTGACTCCAGAGGATTAGATTTCCAATCGTCAGGATCCCATTTCTCTGATAGGATTGTCTCCCTGGTATTTTATTTGATTATCCCCCAAATGGGGGTGCTAAAGGGAGTCTTATCATGAAATATTCCTCAGTTCCTTTCTTTCCAGATATTCCAAAGGATAAATCCGAATATTAGGCACCATCCTCTGTTGACAATCAGGTTTTTGAATCTACCTTGCGACCAATTTTCAATTGTCTCCAAAATGTCGTCTCAATGGCGTTCATAGGGACCAAACATGGAAGCAGCCAAATCCCATAATTCTCAAGTAGTAGGGCATGAGTTCAAAAGGTGTTGTAAAGTTTTCTCCTCCTTTCTGTAGAGGGGGCATTGTGAGGGACCCAAGAAGCCTTTCTTCAGGAAGTGATCCCAAGTAAGGATTCGCTTATTCCCAACGAGCCAATGAAAATGTTTGACCTAGATCTAGACCTTTCCCCCCATGATTTTACAACAAATTTTTCAGCGTGGCATGTTGTGGGTGTCTACCTTGATGAGATAGGCTTCTTTGAGGGAGAAAGAGTTGGATGTTGAATACCCCCATCTTAGATTATCATGCTTTAGAGAGAAAGGAATACACCTCTAATTCAATTTTTGTGAGAGATTTTGCCATGATTCTTGAGGTGCCTCGAGTTTCCAGTTGGGTGCAGTTTTTGTCTCTAACCCTAATGTTTGGTTGCACATTCAAGTAATTGGCTACTCGTCCCTCAATTTTATGTTGAATAAGGAGTTTTAAATCATGTAGGGAGGCTTCTCTATCCAATTGAGGAAGTTGTTTCCACGAATCCTCCCAAAATAAAGAAAATTTTCCATCCTTAATTTCCCAAAAGAAGTGATCTCGAATGAGGTAGCTATTCTGATTGGCAAATTTCCATATGATAGTACCTGAAGGGGATTTATCTCGAAGTAACATACACTGCGTTTTTCCTTGACCGTATTTTTGAAACCGTATCCTTTTCTATTTCTCTGTGCCACTTCGGATCGATCGCCACCAAAGCTTGTTACCTAAGGTCACATTCAGCTCCTCAGGATCTCTCAGACTGAGACCCTCTTGTGCTTTGGGGAGTCAGAGTTTATTCCAGGTTACAAGGGGGCATTTCTTTTCAAGGGTGGCACCATGCCATAATAACTTTCTAAAGATGAATGCCAATTCTTTATATATGCTCTTAGGGGTAGAAATAACAGAGAGTTGGTAGAGAGGGATAGCTTGTAGGACAAATTTGAGGAGAGTATCATGACCAGCTAGGTTAAAGACCCCAAATTTCCAGTTTAACAATTTATTAAGGACTTTGGAGCATAAATATTTCCAATGCGAAATGCGAATAGGATTAGCCAGCAAAGGAACACCCATATATTTCGATGGAAGATTCCCAATGGAGAAGCCTAAGATATAAGCCAAAAATAGTTGGATCAGGCGAGGAGTATTAAAGAAATAAATATGAGATTTGTCCTTGTTAAGGAGCATACCTGAGGCAGCTTGAAATTCTGCAAGGATCCCATCAATCATTACAACTTCCCGGACCTTGGGCTCTCCATACAATAGGTTTTCGTTGACAAATTGCTGATGGGTCATAGAAATATAATTTCCTGGAAGGTGTAGACCTTTCAGGTCATTTTTGAGTTTTTCTGCCTTGATTAGATGACTTAGGCCCTTTGCAACTGTGATGAATAGGAATGACGAGATTGGGTTGACTTTCCTAAGACCCCTGGAATATTGAAAAGTAGGATAAGGAGCATCATTTATCAAAATTGAGAAGAAAGGAGTGGAGATCATTGAATCAATCCAGCGGAGCCAATCCTTTGCAAAACCGAAAGATTTCATGACCAGGAGAAGGTATGACCAGTTGAGAGAGTCATATGATTTTGAAAGATCCAAATTTAGCAGAATCCCCTACTTCTTATGGTGCTTAAGTGAATGAATAATTTCATGAGTCGAGATTATACCATCCAAATTTTTCCGCCCTTCTACAAACCCTAACCGCTTCGGGTTAATCATGTGGTGAAGAATTGGTTTAAACCGGGGAATTAGGATGGAAGGAAGGATCATGTAGATCATATCACATAATGTAATAGGCCTGAATCCACTAGGGATGTTGGTCTCCTTGTATTTTGGAATGACACTGAGGAAAGTGGAATTTAATCTAGACTAGACCTCCCTTCATCGACAGGACTCCTCCACCAGTTCAACGATTTTTGGACCCAAGAATAACCAGCAAGCCTTGAAGAACTCAGAGGTGAACCCATTTGGGCCAAGTGCCTTGTTTGAAAGCATCTTTTTAACCACTGTTTCCACTTCTTCAAATGACACTGGATGCATTACGGCCTCATTTTGCTCCTCCGTCACGAGTCCTGGGATATGACGAGTGATTCACTCTATATCTTTAGTTTGGTCTATGTCTTCTTTAGACATGAGCGATGAGTAAAAAGAGATGATTTATTTCTTTATAGCTTGGTGTGTTTCTAGATAGACCCCCTCTTCGGAGGTAAGTAAAGTGATGCATTTTTGTTGTTGATTGCTGATCATGGATCTATGAAAAACTTTGAGCTCTACCCCCCTCCCAAAGCCACTGAATTCTATACTTTTGCTTCCATAATGCTTCTTCTTGAAGCCTCATTTATTCAAATTTCAATAGGAGTTGGACTTCTTTGACATCCAATTCCTTTGAACAACCTTCACAGACTATCCACATTTGGATCTTCTCCATTCTCTCCTCTAGCTTCCATTTTTCAGCGAATATTTCCCTGAACTCCTCTTGATTCCATATTTTGATTTTTAATTTGAGAGATTTGAGTTTCTGTTGGAATATTTGCATGCAGGATCCTGGGGGTACCTCAAGGGTCTTCCACCATTCTTCTAACTTTCCCACAAAACTCAGGTGTCGTATCCAAAAACTCTCAAAATAAAAGGGTTTGTTCATCTGGGGAGAGTGAGAGGCCAGATTAAGGTATATATGCTAGTGATCTAAGCCTGGACAAGGCAGAATGGATGCTTCAATGAAATATCCTTTAAAAGATTCTTCCAATAGAAGGACCCTATCCAAGCAGCATGCCACCTGATTTTGGCCACCTCTCCTATTATTCCATTTGTGAAGCCCCGTCTTTGGTTTCACATCCACCAGGTGAAGTTCCTCAAACAAATCATTGAAGACAATGGAGCTAGGATCCAACAGTCTGACCCCTGCACATTTTTCTTCCAAATTTCAAATTATATTGAAGTCCCCCCCATGATCTAGTCCGAGGATGGAATAATGGATTGGAGGGCCTGGTTATCTTTCAGAAAAAGATCCTTATGTTTAGGAGTGGAAGGTTCGTAGACTATCGACATGCTATATCACACATATGATCCGATTGGACAAAAGTTACAAAACAAAGTGTATCAGGTGTCGATCCAGTCCTTGAAGATTACTTGGTTCGGGTTCCAAAGCACCACGATGCCACCAACCATGCCAATGGCATCTATCATTATGACTTCACTATTCTTCCAGCAATGGTCACTAGCCTCCATTAATTTTTTTGCAGTCATTTTGGTTTCCTGTAGCATCACAGTATTCGATTTGACTTTAATTATTTTTTCCTTCAGAGATCAGAGCTTACCTTTGTTATTGAAGCCCCGAATATTGAAGAACTGAATATTCCAATTTGTCCTGAGTTTAGAAAAAGTTCAACCACTTCCCTGATTACTTCTCTTGTCATCTTCCTTCCCTTTTTTCCTCTATCAGGTATGCCTAGATCTGGGAGGGTAATGGCCAACATACCTCCATCTTTGCTTGAGTTGGGAGGTTTAGGATTGATCTCCTATTTTCCCAATCTGACGCTCCATTGGTTGAAGATATTGTCAAAGTGTGAAAGCTGGCTAGTTGGAATGTCTTTGATGTTCCCTTCGAGTCATACTATGAAAATGTCAAGCATTTTCCTTTCCTTCGGGCGAAGTCTATTGTTTTTTTCCTCCGTCTCCAGAAATTTTCTTGTGTGATTGAGGATCTCCTTCATTCTATGATATTCTTATGTAGTTGCCGACAGTTTCCTCTTGGGTTTAACTTTGTCCAGTGAGATTGGGGTTTGTTTATCTACTTCCATTGCCTGAAGTGACAATTGAGATGAAACAACTTGTTTTGCTTTATTCTCTTGCATCGGCTCCCGATTTTATAGGAGTGAAAAGGGGTTTTCATCCCCTAGAGGAGGGGCTTTGCCAACTGGGTGGGTTGTTGGGTCATATCCCAATTGCAGTGTTGGCGGGTTAGGATGGGCAGTTAGAGGTGCGGTTTGAGTTTGGGTTCTGATTAGGTGATCAAATTTTAGCTCAAAAATGAAAGTTCCCATAAAGTCTTGAAACCGGCATTAGGTCGAAGTGCTCATTGTTTTGAATCCAATGGTGTTTGTTTCACCTCAATTTGACACTGTATGCTCAAGTTATTGTGTGCTGAGCGTTTGAGCCAACAACTAAAATTTTAACAGGTTTGTTGACTATGCAATCCATATGGAAAATCAGCAGGTTAAGTGTGCACCACAGGGCCAATGACAAGCTGAAAAGTGGCAGCCTTCTAATTTAGCACATGGTTGAATTTTCATGGGTTGATGACTTGTTTTGGTGGACCAATGGTTGGGTGCCATGTGGCCCAATCATGGGCTACTGCGTGGCGAATAAAATTTTGTTAAAGCCATACAAGCCTCAACGGGGATTCGAACGTGCGAGCTGCATCATTCAATCCTACCGCCTTACCAATCAGTCTACATGGTGTTTCTTAACACGTTATGGTGCCAACACCTTTTATGTTTTCATAGGCATGCAAATGAGAGAAGGGGCCTAGATGTCAGCCTTGACCCCCAGTCACGACGTAACCATATAACCATGGCACAAAGATGTGGGGCTCAGGACCTTGGTCCAGCCCCTGGTCACCAACCTTCCACACAACTGTAGGCAACACTTAACATAAGGGCACCGACGGAAGGAGCTCCATATGGGGATCAACCCCAGGCCATATAGCCTTCAACAGGACCTTGGGCGCGGAAAAAAGGAGCCCAGAGGAAAGGGCGGACCGTTGGCCCGATCCTCAGCCCCATGGGCACCAGATGACCATGACTCCAATAGTTAAGGGGCTAGGTTAGCGGGGGCAGACATTAAGGCCCAACCTGTGGCCTAATGGGCCCATGTGGCCTAATTTTTTGCCCTTAAGGGTTATTGGGAAATTTAATTGTCCAACAAATTGCACTGGTGGAGGGTAGATTTGTCGCCTTGTTAGTGAAAATAGGGTGGAGTTGTAGGATGGTTAGTCTATTGGTATGATTTGTAGGAAAGTTAACAGTAAAACTCAAGGGAGAGCTTGGGGAACCATATCTTTTGAAGTTTTTTGCCAAATTGAGCTTAAGAAGCATCCACTTCAGGGTTTTTGGATATTATGGATCCAATGGTGACCTATATTTGCTGATCCATCTAAGGAGCCTTTTTGCAGGTTGAAGACCAAGGGCGTATGGATCAATCAAGTTTTTGAAGCAGTTCGGGAAGGTGCTTAAGCAAGGAGAAGGCCGTGTAGGGGTTTTCTCACTTCAGAAGTCTACCGCAACAATTGTTACTTGTATGGTTAAGCTCAAGTTTACTTTTATCATTATGTCATGTTGAGGGAAGCTTTGTTTATGCTCTTCAATGTGGAATTTAAGTCCTCTTATGCTCATGTAAGCTCATTTCAATTGGAGTATAGGGTCTTTGTAGGAGATGCCTTATGTTTTTGTTTTATGTGAGAGTTCTTTGCAGGAGAAAATTTCTTGTAGGGGACAGAGCCACATGTTTTCATCAACAAACTTTTATGTACTCCCTTTTCTATTGAATATATGGAGTGGCCTAGCTATGTTGGCGGGCTTGGAGATGTATACTAAGAGGGGTGAACTCCGTCAACAAATCCTTTGTTATACTCTTCATGTATGTATGTATGAGCCATGTGATATTGTGTTACATATGTTTAAGTTTACATGTGAAGGCTAGCTCATAACTTGAAGAGAGCTTTTGGAAAACCTGGTTTATGTTAAGACCCATTTTTCCTTGCAAAGCGTCAGAACGGTCCTTGTTTATTTTTAGAGAAGAGGAAATTGACACCTTCTCCATTTTTAGATCAAATTGGTATGGAAGCATCATCTGACCAAGTTGCAAGAATGGGAAAAAAGAGTCTCCAAGAGCTAGAAGAGTAGAATTTGGCTCTTTGGATGGAGAACATTGAGTTGAGATGAATGCTTGAAAGGACCTTACATTTCATCATCCACTCCACTATGTCAAAGTTGCAGTCCAAGAGACAGGTATAAATATGACGAGTATTTTTCAATACATGGTAATTTTAACTACTTGTGGAATATGTACCCTTGACGTACTTTATGTGAAGCATTTGACCAATGTGTGGTTTTCTTTGAGAAATACATGATAATGGTTAAAAGAATGGATTAGATTCTAGGCATCAAGCGTAATGTTTCTCCTTCGCATGAGAGGAATTCTTTGTCGGAAAGCAAGAGAAAGTTCTTTTGTACCCAGTGCAAGATGCATGGGAATGTCAATGAACGATGTTGGAAATTACATCTAGAGCTTCACTCAAAGAAAGGAAAGGATATTGTGCGTGACATAATGCAAGGGAAACAAGATGTGGCAAAGAGGACTCACAACAATACTAAGCAACCTTCAAGGAAAAATGGATGCAGAAAAAGAACCCATAACCTTAGGAGAGGCAAAGATTAGGTAGACTTATTTGTAAAGTTGCTTTGTAAATTTGTAGTTACTTCTTGTTATTTACATGTTTGGGTACTTTTGTAAAGTGAACAATAATTGACACTATGGGCAACAAGTATGTGTTTTTCATTGATGTATGTATTGGCTTGTTTATAAGTCCAGATGTTCAAGGAATTTTGTGAATATACAAGTTTGTCATTCAAGTTTGTTTACAAGTTTGTCATGTATTCACCGATGCAGGTATTTGAGATGAAACTTGTGTTAATAAAATCTTTGTTTTTAAGATTGTACAAGATCACTATGCTGTTGTAGGCAAAGCCAATTATATCATTGAAATTTTGCAACAATGTACTTTTGATGTACAAGCTCAGTTTGAGGATAGTAAAGCAATTTTATGTTGTTTTTGATTTCCAAGATGGAGTCAAGTTTGTCTTCAACATTTTAACTTCAAGATGAAGTTGTTTTTGAGTTGTGCAAAGATGATATTAAAGAGACTGTTCAAATTCCACTCATTAGTATTTTTTTTCTTGCAACAATGATAAGAATATTGGCTCAATTATTAACAAATAGTAGGTATTCACAGAGAAGATAGGTGAAGTGCCTTGATTGGGGCTTGAAGGGCACTAGCTGAAAAGTAAGCATTTTCGATTGATTTTTTGGGTGATTTTTAGTTTTAACCTCATTTTATTTACTAGGAGAAGTAAAATTTTGGAGCCCAAAAGTTCTTAGTGGGGAGGTGTGATCAGGTGATCAAATTTTAGCTCAAAAATGAAAGTGCCCAAAAAGTCTTGAAACCAACGTCAAGTTAAAGTGCTCGTTGTTTTGAATCCAATGATGTTCGTTTCACCTCAATCTGACACCATATGCTCATGTTATCGTGTGCTGACCATTTAACCCAACAACTAAAATTTTGGCAGGTTTGTTGACTAGGCAATCCATACGATGACTCAATAGGTTGATTGTGCACCCTTGGGCCAATGATTGGTTGAAAAGTGTCAGTCTCTGAATTTAGCACATGGTCAAATTTCCATTGGTTGATGGCTTGTTTTGGTGGAACAATGGTTGGGTGCCACATGGCCTAATCATGTGCTGTTGTGGAGAATAAAATTTTGTTAAGGCCAGACAAGCCTCAACGGGGATTCGAACCTGCGACCTGCATCGTTCAATTCTAATGCCTTACTAGTCAATCTACATGGTTTTTCTTAACACCTTATGGCGCCATCACCTTTTATGTTTTCATAGGCATGCAAATTGGAGAAAGGGCTGGGTTGTTAGCCCTGACCCCCGGTCATGGTGTAACCATATAACCATAGTGCAAAGGTGTGGGGATAAGGATTGGCCCAACCCCTGGTCACCAACCTTCCACACAAACATAGATAGGAGCTGAACAAAAGGGCACTGACGGAGGGAGATTTGCATGTGGACTAGCCCCAAGCCATATGGCCTTCAACATGACCCAGGGCGCGAAGAAAAGGAGCTCGGTGAAAGGGTGAGACATTGGCCCGATGGGCACCAGATGACCACGACCTTGACAGTTAAGGGGCTAGGTTTGATAGAGGCTGGCATTAAGGCCCAACTCGCGACCTTATGGGCCCATGTGGTCTGATTTTTCGCCCTTAAGGGTTATTAGGAAATTTAATTGTCCAACAAATTGCACCGGCGAAGGGCCGATTTATTGCCTCATTAGCAAAAAGTAGGGTGTAATTGTAGGACGGTTAGTCTGTTGGTCCATTTTGTAGGACATTTAATAGTAAAACTCAAGGAAGAGCGTGGGGTGTTGGATAATCCAGGGAAAAGTAGTGTAAAGTGATTATTCGTTGCTTGATAGCAATTTGTGGTGTATTTTTACAATTTATCTTCTTCTTTTTATTAATGTGTGTGCTTCATAAAACTTCTACAAAAAAAATAACAAGAACACAAAATTTTGGCTCTCTACCAGGGACAAACCCTCTCCACTCTTGAGAAGAAAACCATTTTTAAGATTTCTCTTATTGAAGCTTCTTATTTGAATAACTGCCAAACTCTAGACCTTTGACTAGGATATCCTCCAAGAATAAGTCAAATCCTTCCCCTTTTTGCACTATCAATTCGGGCACATCTTTCGGCACTTCTTCTGACACTTTGTCTTCCAATAGAGTCTTTTTCACCTTAAAAGAGATGGGCTCCTTAACTAGGCTTGTGAGCCTTTAGAAGCTTGATCTCTTGCCCAAACAAAATATTGTTTAGCTTTCTATCATGTCCCTGTTGCACCTTGCACCTATGATTGTTTCTAGCCCTAGAAACTATCCTCTTCTTCCTCGACTTCCTTCACCTTCATTTGTGAGGGTATCTCCTTCGCTCTAGAGGGAGGCCTTGTAGACCTTAAATTTCATCCCAACCATTGATCATACTTGACCTGAAGTGAAGCTGCATTTAGGGCTGCAGAGTTGCCTTCTTCCTCCACACGTGTGGTTGTGTCTGCTTCAGAAATGCCTTCCTTCGCTTCGTTGTTCTGCCTCCTTTCCTTGTTTTCCTTGTTACCCTTTGTCCTTGCCTTGTCTTCGTTTTTTTATCCTTCCTCTTCTATGCGCATTTCAGAGTGAGATTCTTATCCTTTTGAGGAGTGGACAACCTCTATAAATAAAGGTTTGTCCCTCCTATTCAATCCGACATGACTGTCATTTAGGCCGAATTCACATATTGCTCTTTAATTCACTTTTAATCATTATTTTGCTGCTTGTAGACTTTGTTAATGCTTGTAGAGGATTTGACCATGCTTGGAGGTGTTCCCATGACCTTGTATGATGTCATACATCATGTACCATGCCCTCAAAGGGTCTCATCATAATTACATTTTGACTTTGACTCTCTAGAAGCACTTCAAAATGTGCTTGTCCTATTTTCAATGAGAAAGAAACTCATTGACAAATAATATCAAAATAAATTATCTTTTCTTGAATAACTACAAATATCAAAATTACATATATGAAGACTGAACCTAGTTACATTTTCTCCAACACTCCCTCTTAACTAGGGAGGTATTCATACAATATTACAAGGTGTTTGGCAATTTTCAATCTTGAAGAATTCACATAAGAGAAATCAGATTAGAAATCCATTTGTTATAGAATCATATTCATCAACATTATTATAGTGCAAGGCCTTGACTAAAAACTCCATCTCTTTAGAAGACCATGACCTACAATGCTAGTGAGACCAATGATTTATAAACACCTTCATCATTGTCTCTCAAGGTAGATATCTAGTTGGGAGTTCATGAGTATGACCTTCTAGGACTATTCTTATCTTGGGTTCCCAGCCTTCAAAGAATATTGGTCCTCTTACCTACTCTTGTCTTGGATTCCCTACACATCCTCAAAGAGTATCGAATGCTAGATGATTACCTAACACTCCCATTCTTTCTTCCCAAGTGAAGACAAGAATGTTGTGTCTATCTCGTGTTTACATTTCCATTTATGGCCTTCATATAGACTTACGATTGTTAGTCCTAGTCTAGTGCATGACCTTTGAAATGGAAAACACAATTGTCACTCCTTTGTAATCAGGGGTGACTCAAAAATCCCTCTTGATCAAGGACCTGTCAGAGCTCCCTCTTAACTAGGGGTTCTTTCCTTCATCAACAACTTCTTCTTCGTGGGTCCTTCAGCTTGCTTGATCTCCTTTCTTTCTTGATGTCAAGAAGTCTTTGATCGAACTTCTTCTAGGTAGGGCACCATCCATTGATCACTTTCCTTCTTGTTTTGTCATGTCATTGCTTTGTGGAAAGTGACTATCAGGTTCTTCTTGTCATCTTGGCTACTCTGTCATTTTGTCCATGCTTCGGAATGCTCTCCTAATGGATGCTCCATTGTACTTGCTAGGTTACATGTTTTGACCTGGTAGGCCATCATGACTTCATCCTGATACTGCTTCAACATTCCTTTTCCTTTTGCTGGATGGCTTCTTCATCACAACATCTTCATAGAGTAGAATCAATATTCTGCACCTTTTATATCTCCAAGGCCTTCAAAGGTGTAAAGGGTCCTTTCTTCTATTATAAGAGTTTTCCTTCCTTTTAGATCTCCAATGCCTTCAAAGGTGTCAAGGGTCCTTTCTTCTTTTATTAGAGTTGTCCTGCCTTGTGTTAGATAGTTCTCCTTGGTGATCATGGTGTTCTTGACATGCTTGATCTCTTTCTTCATTTGCTTCTTCCTCAGATAGATATATGAACCATATAATTCTTCTTGCGAGATAATTCCTTCATTTCTTCCTTCCTGGACTTGTCAACATTTCTTCTTACGAGAGCATTCCTTCATTTCTTTCTTCCTAGACTTGTCAACGTTTCTTCTTGCTTCTTAGTCATCAATTTTGATGCTCCTTTTGTGAGCATATTCTTGTGTTGACCTTCATTACATTGCAGTGCATGCCTTCGATCATGTCCTTGGTGAAATAGATTCTTTCATGCTTGATCATATTATACCCATGAATCAATAATATACAAATGATAACATGACTAAAACTTTGATGCATGCATACCTCATCTTGATTCTCCTTTGATCATCCTTTGGTGTGGCCCTTCTTGCTTTATCTTTGCTTGCCTGCATATCATCCTTTTCCTGAATCCCATGAATGGGATTCCCAATGAGACACCTGCTTTGGTCCATGAACCTTCTTTTGAAGATTCTATCATAGGATCTTAAATATCATTACCTTACAAATGTTTCCTTTCTTTTTGAGGATATAGGTTTTCTAAGATTCTTATCATGATCAATTTTCTTTCATCATATATGAGGTCCTATACTAGGTATGTTTCTTCTACATGAATATCTTGAGCTATATTTGTCATGCTCCTATATTCTAGAATATATTCATAAATGCTACATCTACATGAGTGTCTAGAACTCTATGTACATTATGCTGCTAGATTCTAGAGGATGCTTCTAGCCATGCAATTTAGTTTATTCCTACATGCTCTTATTCTACTCGAAACTTTGAAACTTGAAAGAAGTCTAGAAGAAAATATGTTGACCTATTCATAGTAGAGATCTGAAGGATCTTCCTTCTTTTGCGTCTTTCATTCTTCTTTCATCTCTTGAGTTATGTGAGCTTCTTCCATCTTCCTTTTGTTATTGTTTTCCTTCTTAAGCTTAGGACAATTCCTTTTGTAGTGTCCATATTCTTGTCATCCAAAACATTGGATCTTGGAAATGTCTTTGTTGTTTGTTCTTCATGGACCAAACTTTCCAAATTTACCCTTTCTTTTGGCCATGGTGGAAAATGCTTGATCCTTTGATCCCACATATTCTTTTGCCTTAAGTCTGGTTTCCTATATTCTGCATAGGGACCACATTTCATTGATAGTGGTTGCTTCCTTCTTGGCATATATGCTTGATGTGAATTTTCCCCGCTCCTCAGGTAGAGCATTCAGTACAACATTTGTCGTCTCTCTGTCAGACATGACTTACCCAAGCTCTTGAAGTTGATCACTCATTTCAGAGATTTTCATGAATTACAGAGCTATTCCTTCCTTTGTTATCTTCATCTTGTATAATTCATTTCTCAGAGATATTACTTCCCCGGTGGTGGATACCACGAATATCTCTACTAGTTTATCATAAATTTCTTTTGATGTCTAAAACTTGGAGACATAGGGAATGAGAGAGTCTTTGATTGATTCTATCATAATCCTTTGAGTTCTTGTCTCATCCCTATTGTACTTGGCTATGGCTTGAGTCTGTTCCTTAGCATGGATAGTGATCTTGCCTTTGACATAGATCATTCCTCTTCTTCCATGCAAGAAAGTTATTGGTGCCTACCAACTTATTTATTTCCTTGCAAAAAGACATTGATGTATATTCAGAAGGGGACATGTACTTACTTGATATATTTTGAGATGTGATGAATTTTCTTCCTTTTTGAAAGCTTGATGGCTTGTCTTCCATGGATCTTGATGTCCTTCAAGTTTATTCTTCAAGGGGACTTGCTTGATGTTGAGGTTTGCTTGAATTCTTGTAGATCTGATCTTCTTTGTAGGTGTATTTATATAAGGGTCTTCTTCTAGCTTTGTAGCCCTCCTTGACAAATGATGGATTGTAGACTTCTAAGCTTGATGTTTCAACTTTGTAGATGCTTGAGTGTTCTTGAGTTTCCCTTTCCTTGATGTGTCACCTACATTCTAATAACATGTTGGAGAATCTAGGGCAAAGTAGTGTAAAGTGATTCTTCGTTGCTTGATAGAAATTTGTGATGCATTTTTACAATTTATATTCTTCTTCTTATTAATGTGTGTGCTTCATCAAATTGGTACCAAAACAAAATAAAAAGAACAAAATTTTTTGGCTCTCTTCTAGGGACAAACCCTCTCCACTCTTGAGAGGAAAACCCTTTGTAAGATTTCTCTTATTGAAGCTTCTTATTTGAACAACTGCCAAACCCTAGACCTTTGACTAGGATATCCTCCAAGAATAAGTCAAATCCTTCCTCTTTCTGCACTTGCACTTCCAGCACATCCTCCACACTTCTTCTAGCACTTGGTCTTCTAGCACTTTGTATTCCAATAGAGTCCTTTTCACCTTAGAGATATGGGCTCCTTCACTAGGCTTGTGAGCCTTTTGAGGTTTGATCTCTTACCCAAACAAAAGATTGTTTGTCTTGCTGTCATATCCCTACTGCACCTCGCACGTTTGACTATTTC
Source organism: Pinus taeda (assembly GCA_000404065.3). Lineage (NCBI taxonomy): Eukaryota > Viridiplantae > Streptophyta > Pinopsida > Pinales > Pinaceae > Pinus > Pinus taeda. Next base: position 91,383 of record APFE030911970.1, on the reverse strand, counting down.
TAGCCATAGAAACAATCCTTTTATTCCTTGACTTCCTTCGTTTGTGAGGGTATCTCCTTCGCTCTAGAGGGAGGCCTTGTAGACATTAAATTCCACCCCAACCAGTGATTATACTTGACCTGAAGTGAAGCTGCTTTTAGGGCTGTAGAGTCTCCTTCGTCCTTCATACGTGTGGTCGTGTCTGCTTCAAAAATGCCTTCCTTCACTTCAATGTTCTTCTTCCTTTCCTTATTGTCCTCGTTACCCTTTTTCCTTGCCTTGTCTTCGTTCTTTTAGCCTTCCTCTTCTATGCGGATTTCAGAGTGAGATTCTTATCCTTTTGAGGAGTGGAAAACCTCTATAAATAAATATTTGACCCTCCTATTCAAGCCAACATGACTGTCATTTAGGCCGACTTGACATATTTCTCTTTAATTCAATTTTAATCATTATTTTGCTTGATTTTTTGGCCAAATTGAGCTCAAGAAGGGTCCACTTAGGGGTTTTTGGATATTATAGATTTAGTGGTGACCTCTATTTGCTGATTTGAGCACATATAAGAAATACTTTTTGCAATTTGAAGACCAAGGGCATATGGATCAATTAGATTTTTGAAGCAGTTCTGGCAAGTGTTTGAGTGTGGAGAAGGCCTTATAGGGGTTTTCTCACCTATAACATTCTACTGCAGCAGTTGTTACTTGTAGGGTTCAACTCTGGTATAATTTTCTCATTATGTCATGTTGAGGGAAGTTTTTTTTATGCTCTTCAATGTGGAATTGAAGTGCTCATATGTTCATGTAAGCTCATTTCAGTTGGAGTATAGGGTCTTTGTAGGAGATGCCCTATGTTGTTGTTTTATGTCAGAGTTCTTTGCATGAGAAAATTTCCTTGTAGGGTAAATAGGAACATGTTTTCATCAACAAAATTTTATGTACTCCCTTTTCTACTGAATATATGGAGAGGTCTAGCTATGTTGGTAGGCCTAGAGATGTAGCCCAGGAGGGGTGAACTCCGTCAACAATTTCTATGTTCTACTCTTCATGTATGTCTATATGAGTTATGTGATATTGTGTAACTTATGTTTAAGTTTACATGTGAAGGTTAACTCATAACTTGAAGAGAATGTTTGGAAAACATGTTTTATGTTAAGACCCATTTTTTCTTGCAAAGCGTTGGAGCAGTTCTTGTTTGTTTTGGCTCAAGGCTGTCCATGTCTGTGTCATCTTTGTGAAGCCGCATGGGAATAGGTCAGCATACTCATGGAGTATAGCTACAATCTCTATGACGGTGAAGTCATCCTAGAAGTCCCCTATAATAACTATCTTGGGCTCATCCTTAGTACCAATATGAGCTCTCTTTGTCTACAGTGGCTCATGGTTAGATACTAGGCTGCTTGTATTCTTAGTATCTTCAATGATGCAGTGGCCTTCATTTTATTTCAACCACAGATGCTGAAGTTCCTTTGTAGGGTCCTCCTCTATGGGTGGTTCATTTGTGGGATATATTGAATGCATTATATAACCATATAAATCGGTGTGCCCTCCTCATATTCCCTACGACCGATAGGGAGGGACTCATGGTTCAGTTTTAAGTCTCAGTAGGCTGATTAGATTGCTTAGATGTTTGAATTAGTTTCCGATAGTTGCTTCCAGAGTCGAAGACCTATATTTGGATAGCTATTTCGATAGAGAGGTAGGCTCATCAGCCCAAGACCTCTTAGTCGGTAAGGAGGACCAGCCTGCAACTCTTCTAGGCTTCTCTTCTTCTGTAAATGTACC